>WEIV01031059.1:3509-41068 GCA_013390005.1 Calyptomena viridis
CAATTTTTTTAATTGTCACATTTCTGCGGGAATCTTTCATTAACATTTTCCACATGTAATGGTCTAAAGCATTAGAGACTGAGTTCTTTTTTTGCTTTGTGTATTCAACACCTCCTCTCCATTCCAGGAAAAGGCTGCTAAACTGAAAACACTTCTTTCGCTTATTCATAGTTGTCTAGTAAATGCAAAGTTGTATTATTTGCATGTGTCCATAAATGACTGTATAACCTCAGACTGAGGAAGACATACAGCCATCTGAGTGATCCTTACAGAAATTCAATGCATTCAAAATGTGTTCATTAATAAAAAGAAAACAAGGGGGATAGGGACAGCAATACCAATATTCATGGCTTTTCTTAAAACATATTTGGTTTAGTATTCATGCTGATGATTAGAAAACAAGAAGTATCTACAAGAGGGTTGTACACAGGCAGTGAAATGCATTTAGCACGTGACCATTTTATAAATAAAGTAAATATAGACTTCTGAAACATTTTATTCGTGATCTCATGGTTTTGTCATTCTCTGGAAGTAAAAATATTGACATTTACCAGGCTGTTTGTTCCAGCTTTCTGATCTCCTGCAGTTTATTTATATAACAACCTTATCGATGAGCCTCTTACTCAGCTCTCTAGGTTTAACTGAGTTGAGTCGATTTGTTACCACAGCTTCAAGTAGCTGTTACAGAACAAGCGAGACATCCTAATAAAGCTGTAAACGTGTTTACTCAAACATGGTATTGATTTTACTTGGAGAGGGAGAAGCTTGTGCTTAGCATGGTGTCAGGGAGGATGAATTTAACCGCAGTTTTTCATTGTCATCTGTCATGGTTGTGAAACACTAAGTGAAGCCACAAGAGGATAATTAGAATTGCCAGAAATTTAGCCCCTAAAATCAGTTAACCACTTGAGATTTTTGTAGTTTAATTAGTTTTTATTAAAACTTTCCTCCAGTGGTACTGTCAGGAAGGGTTTTCTAATGTTCTATTCAGTGAGAGATTTCAAGGTTGCCACTTGTTAGATACACATCTTAAATGACTGTTTTTACGAAAGGGTTAGTAACCTTTTTTCTCTCAATTGTAATTAGCCTGGCACTACAATTCTGCATAAGCACAGAGCCATTTCATTTTAAAGGAAAGACACTTGTTTCTACACATATACATTTGTAGTTGATAACATATGTATGGAATAATGCTTACAGTAAATTTTGAGAGAGAAAGTGCTATGGTCTGTGAAGGTTGAAAGAAGTATAGTGTGTTTGGAGATGCTTACATTTAATTTGTCTTATATACTGTAAGTCTGATGTGTCAGACCACAGTGCCAAAAGACATGAAAACAGAAGCCAAATCCCACCCTTAATCAAAAACGTTTCCATTTAGAATAGCCAACATTTGGTTTGATAGCAACGGGCAGGGCCTCTGGCTTACCACAGTTCTTGGCTGTAATATCCACCATCTGCCACAAAATTAAAAAAGGAGAAACCTCAGCATGTTGATGTACAGTCGTTCAGTGACTATATTGCAGAACCAACTGATGCCAACATCTTTTACAAAATCTAAGGTGGCTGGTTGGTTCTTGGCAGCAGCGTTGCCAAACCACCTGATTACAACTGACCAGGCTTGTGCTACCACAACATTAACCCACTGCAACATGCTAAAAGACATCCAAAAAAAGCCCCAGTCATATCAGCTATGAGGCTTTATATTGCTTGCGTAATGTTTCTTGAAAACTGCATCTTCCCACACTGCTGGCCTGGAAATCTAGTGGGATCACATAAAAATAGATGAGGATTTGAGCAACTGTGATAAATTCTGTATATGAACAAGAGTGTGAAAAGGTGCTTGCAACTGTCCCCATGGTGGAATAACACCATTTAAAAAAATGCAGTTCACAAATTAGGCTGTAGAAATTTTAAATGCAAAAAAGAGGAAGCAGCTCAGCTGTTCATGATCCTTTCTGTGGCTGAGTCAATTTTGCTGGTGAACGGCCTGGCTACTATGGATTATATTAGGTGCTTTAGGGTTCAGCTGGAAGCAGAGGATTGTCTGGAAACATCACAGAGCAAAAAGGTTTTGAGGGGCTCTGATTCAGGGTCAGCTTTTAATTGTTTATAATTAATGCATTTCATAATTCTGCTTTTCTCTCTTGCGTTAAAAAACAAAAACAAAACTGCAAACCAACACATTAGTTTTGCCATGGGCATTTTATAAAGGTTGGAAGTGTAAGAGAAACTGCAGAAAGACAAGTAGTGGGAGAGCTGGGCATCAGAGGCTATAAACGGATTTCCAGCCAGCATTAGTAATTAACAGTCATTAAAATTAATTGTCAAGTGTAGAATTTGAAATGAAACATTTGGCTTCAATATGAGCTGTTTTTAAGTGTTTTTAAACCATTACTGAAGCAGACGAGAACTGTTTTAAAATCTCCACTATCTGACTCCCACGTTCCTGCCCAACTGCACTAGCACTAGGCATTTGTTCAGAATTGCCACTGATAATTTGGAAATAAAACTTCCAAAGAAATCACTGACTTCAATGAAATTGCATCTGAAATGTCTGTTTTGCTAGAAAATTAACTCGGTTCTCCTTTAATGATTTTTAAGTGCTACTCAGCTTTAGAAATAGCAAAGTAAAAACAACACCTTTCATGTCAGTCAGTGAACTGTCTTGCTTGCCTTTTCAAACTTCTGTTGACATCTCCAAAGAGATTTGAGCTGGTTTCAGTGAGGGCCTTGGTTTGAGTCTGTATTTGAGGCTCAAGCACCACTTCTGGCACTCGGCTTACAGGATTTTCCGTTTGATGGTGAGAACAAAAAGGGTAGAAGCAACTCGACTTTTTCATCCCTTGTTCTGTTTGCAGACCTCACAATTACAAACATTGTCTTTGAGAATATGTAGTGAGGAAGCTGGAGATAATAAAGATTAATTCTCAATTATTTCAGGCACACTTTTCAGAGCAAAGTGATTTCAGAGACACTTTACTGAGCAGAAAAGAAATAATTAAGGGCCAAAAATAGCTATTGGTGTGTTATAATCACTTCTATCCTCTGGGAATGCAAATACGTTTTGTACCACTCTAGGGTTTAAAGCAACTTTTGAAGTAAAGTTGTCCTTTTTTGCTAGAAAGGTAAGTGGCATGAATTGGACAGTTTCAAATAAGTTCTTATCATGACTAGATGCAAAGTGGTTACTTGGCTGTCCGTGCCCATGAGGGACAACAGGCATCCCATCTACTCTGAAAGCTTACCGAGATGGCTCATTACAGCAAGGTGGCCTGCTAGATATCCTGCAACTCCCTTTTCTTTTACTCCATGAACAATTACACATGTTGGATATCAGGGCAGGAGTCAGACAGTGGGAAAGCCTCAGGTCTGGCTCTTGCCTTTGTGTTCTGGTGTGGAGTGTGGTACACAATGCATGAAACACCATCCACAGTTTTAAGCAGTGCAGAAATGCTGGTGCAGAACAGATGCAGTTAGAAGATGATAAACAATATTGGTAAAATATTTGAAGTGAGGCTGTCTTGTGTAGCCAAAATATACTACTGCTTTCTGCACTCCATTCCAGTGATAGCCAGGAACTAGTTCAGACCAAGCAGAAGTGAAAGTAGATGCTGAGCTACTTTAGTATGTGCTGGGATGATCTAGTTCTGTGATCCCAAGGCTGTGGTACAGGATCAGAGTTCAATCCTGCTGTTTTGGTCTGTGAAGTTGGCGGAGGAGTGTAAAGTAGGTCTGAAGCCATGTTCACTTACCTTCTTGCATTTCCAGTCATGCCACCTTAAAGAGATTACAGCCTTCAACTGCTTATCATCTTCCTTCCACCACCCTGCTTGCTGGTCAGGCTATTTGAATACTCACTAACCCACTTCAGTTTAAATCAGCTGGGTTAGCAAAGATCCGCTGTTCTACAGCTTACTGCTTAAACTGATCTGGCTCATTTTGACAGGGTGTCAGGTCATACCAGCAGCAAAGAAGCATAGTGAAAAACAGATGGGGGGGTAACTACTTCAGCTGGAACTCAGAAGTTCTCAATCCATGCCTTAAGAGTATGACTCATGGGGTTTGCATCACAGTGCCTTATACACTGGAGGAGGCAAACTCTGAATTATATTCTGACCATGTTCCTTTTTACTGCATTAACTAAAAAGAACATTCTGCAGCTAAGGCAGCCAACCTGATAGAGCTCTTTGCTTCTCTTCAGTGCTTTCTGGTGTTCCCTCGGGGTCTGCTTTGCCAACTGCCTAATCTTACTATGTGATGTAGTTCTGTGTTTGTGATATGTGTGTTTGTATTGTCATTCGATGCAGTATTGTGTCAGATACTGCTATTTCCATTTCATCTATGAAACACACACCTTTTAAGAGAAACTCAACAGACAAGAGAGTGGTTTGAGGGCAAACTCCCCACTGCAGTTTCTGTATATCTCATATATGACAGCTATACTTAATGTCATTTCTCCACCACTCCGAAATCACAGAGATCTCTCATTTCTATCTCCAATTAGAACAGGATGTTTTTTCACCTGACTCTGCCTTCGCCTAGATCAGAATAAATAAGAAGTAGCTTTACTGAAAACAAAAGATACATAAAGATACATACTAACTTGAAACTACAGTGAGCCAGGGAGGTGGTGGCAGTGTCAGTCTAGTTGGTATTGAAAAATAATTCATGTTTTATGGTCCTCTGCTCTGTGAATTTTCTCGTCTTCATGTATGATGCCTTGACCATAAACAGAGGACAGTTGTTCTTCATTGGATAAACCCCTCTCTGAATTCATGCTCTGCACAAAACCTAGTGTTTTCCTTTGGAGCCCTGCGCAGTGCATCTTCAATACTTAGTGAGTCAGAAATGGACTGTCTTAACAGCCTCATTTTACATATGGTTACAACTTGCTTTCAAGTTTTAACCACCCAGAAGTACACTGGCAAGCTCCTGCCTCCCAGGCAGTATAAATTTAATGATTGACATTCTCCACGTATCCAAGAAAGCTTCTCCTAAGAATGCATGTTAATTTAATGGAGAGCAAACCATTTTCATCTTAAATGTTATTCAGAAATGGTCTGATTTCTGCCAGGCATGCTGTTTGAATTTCTCAAGTGTTACCCAACTATTGCAGCTGGACCATCCTGCCACAGTTGTGTTGTCTGTCATTCCTGACTGCCATCGGTGATAGCAGTCACAGCACAATTCCTTCCTGTTTCAGATTCTTATCTTTGTATTGTCTACTGATAACTCCTGTCTTCTTCACTTGTGCTTACAGACTTAAGTTTTGTTGGTGAAGCAGTCATTTTTTCCCTGCTAGTGCCAGTCAATATCTGTGAATTTCCAGCCAATATGTAGTTCTTTAGAAAAGTATTGATGTCAGAAACATACAAGTTTTCTCCTAGTTGTCAACTAATCTGCCTACTCTCTGTGGCCCCCCTGTTTCAAAGAAAAGTATTTGATTTATAGATTTTGTTGTTTCAAACTCTTCTCCCATTCAGTGTAGTTTAGAGAAAACTATACATCAACTATACATCAATACATTCTAGCCTTCTTTTCACTATCAGTCGTGACCAAGAAGCCAAGATAGATCTTGGTAAATCATGAAAACAGGTCTTTTGCTAATCAGTATTATCGTTTGTAAATTGAACCTTATTTTTCTTGTTTTATGTGATTTTTAATCTCCAAGAAGCAGACATTATTCCATAGGATAAAATATTCTTACCATCTTCTAAAATTATGTTGTAATGTGCCACAAAAAGAAACATATAAGAAAGGAGCACAGGTTAAATGAGATCACAATATAACATAGGGTCTTTGTCTTAGTAGGAACCAAGATGAACAGAGACAGTATATGAAAGCAAGCTAGCAAAACATATCAGGTGTGAATCAAAATTTATAATATGTCAGAAGCTGGTACCTGTGAGCTACACAGTACCTAGGATAGATGTGGTTTCAAGACTACATTTGTACTGTCAAGACCCAAAGCCTGAACATGACAGAGAAACTTGAAATGGTGGGTGAAAGCTTTAAAAAGAACATCTTTCAGCTTGCTAGAATTCTGATTTTCTTGGGCAAGTCTCACTTTCCTTCTGTGATTGGATGAGGAAGAGAGATACATCTGAAACATATTAAAAACAGCATAAAAGTGAATAAAATATTCCCTCTAGAATGACAGAGTGGTTTTTAAATTACAAGATACTAAGTTTACTTTTCACGTCTTGAAAACCTCTTCCAAATTTAAAATATGTATTTCACCTCTGCCATAAGTTCTGTCATGCTTTCGATCACAATAGTTTCAGCCAAGACAAAATGTTTCAAAAATGAAGGACTCAATCCATAAAATTTCTTGTGCTGCTTGTACTTAACTTTTCCAAGTACTTTTTTAGGACTCTGCTTCTAATAATTTAGAGGTGCTCAGCTTTTCAAAGTACTTGGCTCCCAGCAATTCCTGGCTTTCCGAGCCAGCCGTGCCAGGGCTGTGTTAGCTACAGCCATGAACCATGTGCCCCGATGCTGAGGCGCTTGGTTCTCTGTACAGTTTGCTGGTTTTTAAGGTATCTGCACATGCTCAGAGGTACCCACTGTTTCTGAAGACTTAGATTAAATGCCCCATAATCAAAGGCAACAGATGTCATCCAGCTTTACTCATCACGTAAAATTTTTTCATCTTCTTTGCACTGTGAGCACCTGTAACTCTGAATATAGATAATCCTTCTTTGTTATGTGCCTTTCTCTTTTTTGGAGAAAAACCTGCAGATAGTTGTGTGGGGCTGTAGCTGTAGCCAGTAAGAACAGGAACTCTTTTCAGTAGGGAAAACTTCTTCTTCATTTTTAAATTGTCCTTTAAATTGAGGAATCAGGGGTTATCTCCGGAAAAGAAGAGAGCAAGAACTCTGGTAAAATCATTTGGAGGACACTGATCAAGACATACCAGTCCTGATAAGCTTTAATTTACTAGAAGCTACCAAATGGAGACTTCAGATAGAAATAGCAGCAGCAACACTCCAGCTCTGCTGGTCACCCAAGCACAATACTTGATTTAAACTAGCCAGGCTGCCTGCATACATACAGACAGGCCAGTATTTCAGTGCTTTGCCCTGTGAGAAACTGATCCACTCATAAAACCTAATCTAACCGTTTTCTTCCTTCTCTTCCTCTCCCACTTTGCTCCATAGGCTTTCTGTCCCAGCTCGTCTATGACCGGCCAGTGACCGAGTGCATCCGGGCTGGACATTACGCAGCCAGTGTAATTATCAAGCGTTCAGGTTGCACCTTCCCGGAGAAGCCAGACTTCCACTGATACTGGTGAATTGGAGGGATCAAGAGTAACTTCTGTGTTGCCATGGGATTGCTGCCTAAATTTTTCCTCATTCCCTTTCCTCGCCTTTCCAATACCTGCATCAACGCTTCTGTACTTCTGTTCATTGTATCCTAAACAAATATGTATTTCTATGGTGTTTTCCATTTCATACATCTACAGTGTCTCAGTAGTCTTAACTTTTGGAAACAGTGCTAAGTGAAGCTTATTATCTCATCTATCAGGAAAAAATGTTCCATTTACAGAGTTTACAAGGAAGTCCCATTTAAATGACAATGCTGATTAACATCATTAAAATACTTCTGTTGAATTACCTAGTTTATATCCAGCTGTGGCCAAATCCTGTTCAACTTACATGAAATCAACAGACCTGACTTTATTTGTCACTTAACATTATAAACCAGGAATTGTACTTTCTATATAGTGGCGTCAGACTAGTGTAAAGAGCGGTGTACATGTCCCAGGAATTGCCACTCGTGTTGGAGTGCACAAGATGTGGCCATCAGATCAGCTGAGCTTCTGTGAAAGTGCATCGCTATTTTGTCAGTAATTTAAGGACCTGATCCACAGTTGATATCATGAGTTCAGTCCTCTTGCACTGATGGCAGTAACTTTGGGTCTGGCCCTGTTTGAGAGCAGGCTCTGGCCACTTTTATCTGTCAGTACATCTATAGGTCTATAGGTACAGTCACTTTTATCTGTTAGGTGAGCTAGCAGATAGGTACTTTCAGTGATTTCAGGGCACATGCGTGAGTTGATGATGAACATAAACATACAGATAGGTCCTATCTCCTCCATGTGAGCTTCCTAGAGGCTGTATCAAGGTACACATAATGAAAACGAGGTACAGAAATATTTATGCAGGATATATTGACAGGATATGCCAAATGGAATCTCTGAAACGCACATTTTTAAACTTTTAATTTACTTTGGATAATTAAGCAATATGGTGGATTTTGTTTGTATTTACAGTATTCAAAGAAGTGATCTGACACTGCATTCATTACTTTGCTATGTAATTTGATACTGATAAATAAAAAAATTGTCATACAATAACTTCTGGTTTGGTATTAGTATGTGTCTGTGTTTTTTCATATATCTTACTGAAATGGGAACAAGAAATGAGTGCTTAGCCCACAGCTCATGCTAGATCTCAACATTTTATACATGACTTTTAGTGCCCAGGTGGGTGTTCAAGGGTGATCTCAGCAGTAAGGAAGGGAAGGAACATCAGTTTGGTGCTTGTACCACAGGAAAGATGAAAAATTAATGTCTGGGGTTCAAGAAAGAATGTTAAGTCAGTGCAGGGTTCACACTTTACTGCCCATCATGGAACAAGGGACACACAGAGACTGAATGTTGTTATTACAGTTTGTATATTGCAAAGAGCATGGGGACAAATCAAGGCTACGATCCCAGTCCCCTTGTTTGGCCCAGCATCCAATCTGACACATTGGACAACAGGCTCTGTCATCTTAGAGATCATCTGGTGGGATTCCTGCAAGTACATCAACCAGTGACTTCTGAAAATTCTCGCAGGTCAGTGGAACTCCATCATCACAAGCACAGGGCACTGCATGGTAAGTACTGCCTGTTCTTCAGGGACTGGGCATCAGTTTCTACCCAAGAAAGGTTGCATGTACAGGCCTTGTCTCTGCAGATTTACTCATTAACAGCTTTGTGCAAATCAGACTTCCCTGGTTTTGTCATAATACTCTTCTCAAAAGCACTGTAGACTTTACTTTTCTAGCATAGGAGGGAGGAAAAGAAATTAATATGTTGGAGTGAAAGTAGAACTCCAAATAAGACTAAAAAAGTACAGTATGCCTGGTCTTCAGGTTTCATGGGTTGATCAGAACAATGTTATTTTTTACATCTCATAGTTAATTTCATGTATCCATGTGATACATTTTAATCAAGAAAAGCTAACAGGCCAAAGACGGATTTGTTGCAGTCCCTGCTTTTAATGTGTGGTCACATATTCCACACCACACTTACCACATGAATTTGGCTGTCAATAAGGAAAACCCCAGTGGTTTAGTGGGTAAATTTGCTGTTTCTATTGCTCTGCACCTGTGACACTTTCCATGCCTTTTGAAACAACTTTATCAATGTCCTGGCCTCATAATTATGGCTCATTAATCCATCCCTCCCTTCCCTTCCCCTCCCTTCCCCTCCCTTCCCTTCCCTTGTTGGTATATTCAGGATGCAAAAGAGTCAAGTCAGAGGTTCTATTCTGAGCTTTTCCACTGATGTGCCGGGTGAGCTTGAGGCTCCTGACACTTGGCTCTGAGTGTCAGCTACAAAGCATAACTTGAAGGCAGTGGGAGCAGCAGAGGAATAAACTACTACCCAATTCATAGAAGGGCATCAGAGTCTGACCTGCTCTGTTTAGCCATTCATTATTTCTTCAATATCTGTCAATGGATATTTTTGGATGATATATAGCTACTTAGAAATATATTGCCAAATCATGCTAAATAATTTCAGGTTTTGCTGTCAAATTACCTGATGATTTCATTCTGGATTCTTTTCAGGATCTGTATTCCTTTTCTTCTTTTTACTGACTAAGGGGAAGTTTATATAATGGATAATGGTGTCACCCTTAATATTCTCTCTCATGAATAGTCTTCCTCTGTCTACCAGCCTATTCTACATAGAGGCATGTTAGAAAACTGGGCTTTCTGAAAAACATCATTGAAAGAGTTGTCTGCCAGTGACATGTGCCACTGTCTCAAATCCCAGATAAGATGACTGAAGTGACTCTGTCACTGAACTTGAGCCATTATTCAAACCCAGAGTTCTTACCTAGGTTACTATCAGGAAAACAAATATTGGAAATCCATTTTCCACTAGCCACTGGCCAAAACATCCCTCACTTAGATAAAGCTTCCCTTTTGCTGGAAATAAAACTGCATCTCCTGTGCCTAGCATTGTATATTTTAGGCTTGTTTGAGTACCAAGTACTGGTAGGAGCAATGCTGAGATTAACAGGCAAGGAAACAGACCCAGTATTCAGAAAACTACATGCTAAATAGATGAAAACAATGAAGACCTGGGAATCAGGAAATAAAGGTGGTGCTTCTGTTTCTGCAGGTGATCAACTGTGTTATTTTGTGCAAATCACTCTCCTCTCTCGATCTCTTTCTTTCTGTAAAGATGATAAGCTCAATTAGATAGCAAACTTGAGAAGGTGGTAAGAATTCAAGTAGGGCCGTATCAGCCACATGTCTGCCTGTGTTCATGGCTGGTCTTTTGATTATTTGAATTTTCCCTTTTATATGGGAACTAATGTAAAGCTATTTGTTTGCCCTTGAAGAAACAGTGCTGGCTGTTACTAGATGTGTGAGGGTCAAGGCAGGGGAGGCAAAGGAGGAGAAAGGGAAGGTAAAAAGCTTTACTTATATGACAGTGAAGTAAAATATACTACATGGAAATTACAATAGAAATGCACACTGTTTTAAGATGACAAGTCTGGGAACAATCTTTAATTTAAAGGGTCTTATCCACAGTTTTCATAAAGAAGTGTTAATTAAAAGTGTGATGACATGTTTGGGATTTAAAGGAAATCATTCTGCAAAGGATTTATAGCAATCACAGCTCCAGAGCATTAGGATTACAGATCCTTGTGCTGTTCCTTTTCAGTGATCATGTGATTGGCCTGCTGTTAAATATAGCTCCCATTTAGCGAATTGAGACAGGCATGGGAAAGGTAGGGAGAGTTTCCCTTTAACCAGCGGGATTTCAGAGGTGTTGGAGATTATACAATTCATTAGTTTTTACATAAGATCAAAGGGAAAGAGGAAGTCTTAATTTGGGCACCAACTGGTACTGTCTGAAAGTCTTGCAGATTAAATGAGAAGAGAACATGTGCCGTGCTAACTGCTTGTGTTAGAGCGTGAGCCTATTGTTTTATATCTCACTAACTCATTGTTCCCTTCCTGGAGATAATTCTCACACTTAAGACCTTCAGATATAGTTATGTCTATTGTGGATAGTTCAGCAACCAGCTGGCTCAGAGGTTATTGCCTAAGCATCTTTCCCTTGGTCTAATCCCCTGCAAGGTTTATTTCTGGGCAGTGTGATTAATCTAAAATGACTGCTAACTGACTCCTGTGTCAAACATTATTCATTATGTGCTTTAAATGCTTCCTGCAGAGGCCAAAATAAATTTTGCTTTTTTAAAAGTGGACCACAAGGAGTGCCTATGTAGGATATTTCCTAAAAGATTAGACTCAAAATGGCAGTTTAGATGATGAGGGGAAAAAAATTGTGCTCAAAACAAAGCTTTGCAATTTAACCAGGGACATACAAAATGGACAAACCTCAGTCACCAAAACCCACTTTTCATATACAATTATCTATACGTTGTTCCTGTAAAAGAAAACATGCAGCCTTGCAGGGCAGGAGAAATACTTTTATGAAGACATTAAATAAGTGACCTTATTAGAAAATGAAGACCAAATAAACAAAATTCTTAAGAGCAGTAATTCTTTTGTGTCTTGGGGTTTTTTTGAGGTGTCACTGGTGTTGGCATAAAGCACGAGAGGTTTTTTGTGTCAGTGGCACTGACAAGCCTTGCATGTGTAATGACAGTATGGGAAGAGAGACAGACAGATAGATTTGAATAGCAATAAGGTGGGTTTTCTTCCAGTGTGAAAAGAGCATGGGATTCGTGTGTAGTGAGATGAAGTATAGCCTTGCCTGCACAGTGCAAATATTTAATGCTGTTCTAACTATCCCTTGGTTATTGGAGTGTGACAGTTAATAGGCGTCAGCTGCCAAATGCAGTGAACAGTTTGGTTCCCTAAAAAGAAAATGAAAAGTTAAAAAATGAAGCCAAGTCAGACTAGAAACCCGCAAATCATAAATGTGCTATAGCTTAGCAGGCAGATCATCTCCAAGTTTAGAGCCATGTCGACCTGAGCTGCTTCTCAAATGAGAGAAGGATGGAGTGCATCTGTCTTCAGGCCCTTGCTTTGCCAGGTACTTGCAGGAAAATTTTGGCTGGGCTTTCTGCCTCCCAAGGCCCTGGTACTCCTGAGTGACATTTGTAAAGGAGATTGAGTAAGGGCTGGAATGAAGAAAAGCAAAGCATTATCATTATTCTGGATCAAATATCTCAAGTCAGTGGCACAGCATAAATGCAACAGAAAAATGGAAGACCTCTTAAACTGAGTGTGAGAGAAATTGTGTGCTTGGAAAGCCTCCCTGTCTGTGGTGCCATGGAGATGGTAACATTGGTGTAAAATATTGCCCTAAAAGAAGCATTACTGTGGAATCATAACAGCATATGAGAGAATATTTCAAGAAATAGGTTCCGCTTGAAAATCACCTCTCATTCTACTTATTTTTCTTATTCATGCTAGAAGTAACACCTCACTGTACTTAAAAATTGGTCTACTTGGAACATAGCTATTTTTTGGGTCCCTGGAAATAGCCACATTCCCTCTTCCCCTACATATTTGCTGGCTGTTCCTCAGTGATGGTACGTACCAATCATAAGTGATTAGAAGGCTGTTCTGCCCTGGCTACACAGAGTGTACCTCCAGAGGACAAAGCAGAGCAGGGAGATGAGCAACAACTCCCCAAAATCTCTACAGGCACCTCTGCTGGCTCCAGAGAGAAGGTAGGATGGGATCTACCTACTCTAAGACTGCTGGCTGTCTAAAGGGGGAGCAGGGTGGGGAACTGCTCTTCCTTGGCCTTTCCCCTTTGTTGGTATTATAGGTTTCACAGAAAGACAAGAGGAGGCAGAAGAAATAACAAACATGTAAACAAAGCAGCAAAACCTATAACCACCAGTAAAACGACTCACGTTTAAATTAGCTTCATCTCAGTGTCTTAAAATTTTTTGGATTTCAAGTTAATGACGATTCTTGTAATCTCTCCTCTTCATATTAATACTTGCAGTAGATACTGCACAAAACCACACTGCTCATCTTCAGATCCTACACAACCTTTTGTTTCCTTAGGATTTATCTCTCTACTGAAGTATTTCCCCACAAACACATCTCCTGCCCCAGTTAGCTTTATAGAAAAAGTAGATTGGGGTTTTTTTAAGAGGTGAGGCAGTTACCAATCCCTGTAGATTCCCCCCAAATTCAATTGTTGTCATATCTGGGGATTTGTGAATTATAAGTTAAATGATTGATACAACTTTGGGTTTCATTTTCAGAGATATCAGAAAATCAGAGATTTTTAATGGCACTCAAATAACTTGCAGAATTTCTAGGGTTCTTCAACCCATCATATGGACAGACCTATTTTAGTCTGGCCTGTCCTAAAGCATAGCCAGCTGCTGTGGCTGTCTTACAGGGTAAGGACAAAGCACTTTCCTATTCATCTCCCAAGGTCAGTACAATGACAAACACATTTTATATCTGATAGTAAAAAGCATTTATCAGTGCAACTTTTGCATTCCGTAAATGGTGACAGATTTCACAAGATGAACACTCTGGATTTAGAGAAGGCTGTGCTCCAGATACACAGTGTTTTGTATGTATCATGAATACATACATGATATATTTCATTGCCTAAAATTAGCAGTAAAACAACCTTTTGAGACTTCATATTTATTATGCACCACAGTGTTTGAGGACAAAGCAAGAATCAAAATTTTAGCACATAACCTGGCAAATTCAGCCTGGAAAGGAAGAAATTAATTTGGAATGACTTATCATAGTGTGTTAGCTATAGAAATTTGTGCCAGCTCAGATGTTAGCCCTTTTACCCCCCAGCAGCTGCAGCAGCTTAAATTGGGCCATGGGAGTCTCACAGAGTAGGAAGATATTTGAGTTTCCCTGAGGCTCGGAGTTGTGCTCTGAAGAAAACCTCACATATTGTTGTCTCAAAGAGAAAAGATAATTGTAGTGTGCTTAGGTATTAACTTGTACAGTATCAGCTACAGCTTTGCTGTTTGTGTTGACATGCAGAAGTACTGTGTCACCCTGTGCATGACATATCTGCCAGCTCTGCCTGAAACAAGGTTTGCTTGCCCCTCTTCATCCTACCTACAAAGTCACAAGTAGTATGTTTCATTTATCCTAGAATTGGAACTTTTTCCTAATCTCATTTTTCTAAAAGATAAAGATGGGGCAGTGTGGAGGACATCTACCCTGTATCATAGTTCATACCTTCTGAGAAAATCAGCTTCCCTGAAGACTCACTCTTTGATGAACTGAGGATGGAAGAACTATGCTGTGCTAAAAAGGCCAGTGAGATTTCTAACAATCTGCTGTTGCCTAAGCCTCTTCCTATGTTTCACACAGTAGTGAGAAATCAACTCTGTTTTACCAGCAGGGTGCCCTTGGATTGGCCTCTTTTCTTTAATTGGCTTTAATTCTTGTTCTTTAATTTTCCTTGGATATATCCTGCCCTTGTACTAGCCCATCCTGATCCGATGATATCAAATGGGAACAGAGCACAGGGCATTGGACATTGCAGTCCCAGATCACAGCTGAGTTTTACAGCTGTGGTGTACTACACAGAACAGCAAGAGTCACAGGAGACTTGGTTTACATCCCCTCTAAACACCACTGGCAAAGACAACAGACACAAATGCCTGTTGCACAGGCCTCTTGCTTCTCAATTCTGCTCATTTTGTGATTCTTTTTGGCTGTTCCTTACCTTCCAAATCATAGCTATGAATACTTTCCTTTAAAAGTAAAGCACCATGGAAGAGGCCTTCATAGAGGACTCCACTGGCTGCCATTCCTGCTGAAATAAAAAGATTGCAAGAAGCAAGAATTTGAATGAAGGACAAACGTCACATATGCTGTGTGCTATGGAGGACAAATGCTGCATACAAAATATGTTTAATTGCTGAGTTAATTATGCCACTAAAGTCTAAATGTTGTTTTTTGGCACTCTCCCCCCCCCTCAGTTGTTTACTTTTATCAGTTAGAAAATAAAAAATCAATGTCATGAAAAACATAATTATATTCCTACTAATCTAGAGTGTTTTCTCATTTGAGTAGTGCAGTCTGATGCGTTTTATCACTTTCCATCAGATTATAGCCATGGAAATTGCCAGCTAAAAGCTATGGCTTTAGAGCAAAAAGAGGGAAGAAGCAAACCCACCCCAAAGCCATGTGCCTTGCCAATCAAATCTTATTCCTAATGACAAAGCTTCTGCGATTTCCTTTTTGACAATACATGAATAGCTAGTGAATAATTGGTTCAACAGGAGCTTCATTAAAGTCCAAGAGAGAAAGCAGGATATTTCATGTGAATAATTTGGAATGATTGGTAAAGATGAGGCATTATTATAGGATTGCCTTCTGCTCCCCAGTCAGAAATATGCAGTCTCTTCCTTATTGAAATATGAAAACATTTTGTAAATAGTTCTAGCTACTCCCAAGTGGTGGATGATCTTGCTACTTAGTGAAATGACTTTTTGGTTGTTACTGTTTATGGACTAAACACACTCATTCATTACACAAATGGAAAGTAATTGAGCTTTGTCTGGGAGCCCAGCTGTGGACACATCCTCCCACACCCAGCTTGAACAGGTTTTGGTGTAAGCTTTGGGTACTTCTCCTCCACCACTGCAGTGCAGTATTCCTGGTGGGCAAAAACAATAGAGAAAGCTCAGACTGGTCAGCAGAGTGAGCATTGCCCATGAGAGTGGCCTGTGATGTTTTACCAGAGTGGATGAGTCCACAGCAAACACCCACCTCAATGTGAACACCTCCATCCTCCCAGCACTCTTACTCTGACCCTCAAACAGCAGGGCAGTGCAGCACAGCAGGGTCCTGCCAGGAAACCACACAGATACTCACATCGCCCTCCTGCCAGGAAAAGGCAGTGGGAGCAGAGATGAGCTTGAGATTTCAAGGAATGATCAAGACCTGGGACTGGAAGCTGAAACCCTATAAACACAGGCCTTTTTTTTCAATTGTACATCTGGGCTCCCTCCTTCATGATGAGATCTCAGTCCTGCCAGCCCCAATATTTCTGACTAGAGCCAATTAACTTAATGGCCTTGCTTTGGATTTCATATGACCCTAGGTTTTCCATATGGCATCCTAAACTCTACATATACCTCAGATTTTAACAAAACCCCACTTTTTTAAAGGAAGGACTAGTTAATTTCTTTACCCTGCAGTAATAGGTGCTTCACCTCAATGAAAAACCGTTCAGTGTTTCTGGCAGCCCCTAAACTGAGTTGGATGGGTGTGAGCTCAACATGGGAATCTCAGAAGTAGAGCAGCCATCTCCTTGTCTGTACCCCTGAGGACAAAGAAGCCTTCTCCAGTACGTCATGCCAAGACATCGCCTGTGAAGCTTTAAAAGAGGTGTGAATGCACTAAAATATTGCTTTAAAGACAACCTCATAAGGTCATTCAGTCTTCAGGCAGTGCTTTGTTAGTGATGCACAGCGCCGGCATGTAGGAGTTCAGAGCTTCTTACTGTCTGTTGAGTCTTTTGCAGGTCGAGTTGAAGAGGGCCTTGAGAAATACCATTAAGGTTCTAAGTGCCCCCAAGGAAACAAATCTCAGCTGGACCCTTTTCTAAAGAGGTTCAACAGGCTGTGCCACAGTAGGACCATGGTGTAAAGGCAGGTCTCGAGGACAGCATATTGGATGAGCATCTGGCGAGAGTGTCCACATATGTGCCAGTGGACACACATGCCCTCCTGCTCCGGCCTCTGCCTGTTTTGACAGGAGCCAAAAATCAGGGAATTGATTTTTCACCCAGCGTACCCGCTCTAGCGCACCACAGTTATGCTAATGCACAGGGACATACGCTACCTGCCAGAATCTGGTTAATTCCTGCCAAATTCATGACTGTAATAAATAACAACAGCAATGTTGAACATGATCCTACTCCTCTAGGCAGTGAATAAAACAGCCTTCCCAAATCAGAGGCTGTGGCCCAATGTCAAGTGGCTGCAACTCAGCCAACTCAGAGCAGCTGAGGAGGCTACATATACCAAAGGACCTTCACTGCAGGGTAGCTTACAGAGGGAGATGTGAGTTTCATTTGCTATGAGTGCTCATCTGCACGGACAACAGTTAATCTGACCTGTCCCTTTACCCTACTAAGGCTCCTCCCCCCACATGTGCTTCAAATGCGGAGCACCACACTATCCCTGCAGGACTGAGAATCTCCAGAGGGTCTAGAGCCTTGGCAGATCATTCTCTGCAGTTTCCAAGTTTACAGATAATGCCCATGTTCATTTTCATAACCTTACAGCCTACACAGGTCTTCAGGGGTCTGGTCAGCCAAGAGTGTATTTCTGGCATTAAATAGACCAGCCTGAGAGATGAGAACTAATAGCATCAGGATTGATATGTGAAAAACATCAACAAATTCAGGACATGCAGCAACAGCAAGCAGGATTTCTGTGAACAGTTTGGCCATTCATTAACAAAAAGAAAATATTTGTCATCACTTTTCCCCAGAATGTTTTTACAATGGCAGCTGCTACCTGAGCTGGTATTTGGGTTGCTGAGCAAATGAGCAGCATCCTAAGGAAATAAAAATACAGGCAGGTGTGCAACCATGCTCATTTGCTGCTTTTTGAGGGCAGAAGAAGGGTGATGTAATTAGCAGACACATGTTTAAATTTTTAATTAAGAGTTTTAATGGATTATTCACTGCCTACCAGAACACACATGCTCTTACTTTCTCACTGTTTCGGGCTGGGTTCCTAAGGAAACCAGGCTTAGCCAGTCATGCTGCCTGCCAGCCACCCTTCCTTCCTAATCAGTGTTGAACTCTTTAGGGTTCATGGCAAGTGAACACTACTTTTGTGGTAAAATCATGACTGCATCACAACAGTGGTAGGGAAAGGTCTATGCAGCTGCTGCAGGAGTTTAGCAGTAGGCACAAACAGACTTCTTCCAGCACGGTGCAGAGTCTTCAGCAAAATCAGCAGGAGCCGAGGGAAGAGGGCATGAGAGCAAAGAGCGGGAAGAAGAAAAGAGGATCCTCATATGTTGACCACAGGTTTCCCAGACTCTCCCTGACTGACTTAGAATTCAAAGAGTATTTTTTAGTATTTTTTTAGTCTCATGCAACTCACTAGTGCAGTGATGCTCTTTAGAGTGCCTCTGTGATACAAGTTGCAACATTGGTCTGAATGGCACATAATGGAAAGATCCATTGAACTTCGAAAGTCTTAAGTGCCACTGCTGACACAAGTATTTTCTTCTGCTTGTGAATTCACAGCATTTATTTCCAGGATGTCTCTATACTTTGGATATAGAATGGCTGGAGAACTAAGAAAAAGAGATCCCAAAGTTTCCAGACCTGTCTTCTTATCCCTGAAAGACTATTAATTTTGCTCATTCCATGGTTCAGTATTATAAGTGATAGGTTTGATTCCTGGATGAATCTGCCATTCCTGCTCTTCTGTAAAGGAAAATGGGTTAATGTTTTTGCTGAGATCATCAGTCTTTAAAAGCTGTGGAGGTTTTGAGAGGAACAGCCTGTCAGGGACAGCGAGAGCTGGCTCTCTGCAAGGCAAGGTGGGCTGGAAGCTGAGCACACTCACGCAGCTGGCAGGGCAGGAGTCTCACCAGGCCCACAGCCTCCAAGTGGGCCAAGTGAGGCAGGGCCAGTGAGATAACAAGGATCAGGCACAGCCCAATGAACACTGGCAGGTCCATGGGGATAGGGCAGGTCTGGGATCAGGCTGGAAAACAGCAGCAGGGCAGTTTCTAGGTCCAGAGCAAAGGGCCCAAAGCCAGGGACAGGCATGTCTGCAACACAGCAGGAGCTTTAGCTCAGGTGGGGCCCAGTGGAAGGGGCTTGGCTTGAAAGCAGGTCCCACAGGAAATGTATCAGCCAGCAAAGGAGATGGGGCAGCTCTCAGCTCTGCTGGCTCCAGGCTGGCCCTGAGCTCAGTCAAACAGCCAGGAGGGGACATGCTCTCAAGGCCTTTAGGCAGGGCCCTCATCTCTCTGTGTTTGCCCTTGCTGAAGCATGGAATAAGTCAGAAATTTGCTATGTGATGTGGAATGGTCTCTGATGACTTTAAAACCCATATGCATCCCTTTTGGATTTAGGCTTGCCAGATATAACTGCTGCTTGTTGCCTGCTGGTCTAGCAAATGGTTTTTCCAAACCTATGGGGTCTGAGGAAATCATGAGGCTACTCAGAACCTGCTGGTGAACACTGTGGTGGGTACAGGATGGAGAGGACCCTGTCCTTAAGCACAACATAGATGACCACCTGGGAAGTCCAAGGTGCAGAATCACAAATATTAAAGCACAGAAGCTGAACAGCAAGAAATGAAGCAAATCGTTACAGCAAACAAGAATAAAAAACAAAAACATACAATCAAACAAAACCCTATATAAAAACAAACAAACAAGATGGAAGAAAATAAACAAACAAAAAACCAAACCAAAACAAAAAAAACAAACCAAACACTAAGCTCTTTCTGGATGTGCACAGTTTAAAAGGGAAAGAGATTTCATTTCACCCATGCAGCCCCTGTGCTCTCAGGGCTACACAAACTCACCTGGTAGCTGGATTGGGGTCTCACCTGGGATCTGAGCTCTCAGCCAGTCCCAGCGAAGCATAAAAAAAAAAATCAATGTTGCAAAGCAAACTGACAGGGAACTCCTACAAGAATAATTGGGATCTGCATATTTGTCTTGATTGTTCTGATTGTTTTGTTGCAAAATACCTCAGTGAAACTACAAAGGATGTATTTGACACCTATTGCTGACAGGCTTTTCTACACCATTCACCAAAGCAATGTTTTGTGTGCCTTCTGTTCTATTTGCTACATTAATTATCCATGCATTAACACAGTTTATGATCACTTTCTTTTTTGTTACTATTGTACTCTCAGTTCATGGGTAACTTTGTTTATTAACTCCTTCTCACCGATTTGCCTGAAGGTGATGCTTTGTTCTGCACCAGCAGTGTCCTGATAAACTGCATTATGCTTCTTGGAAGAAGGACCATACTATTTGCTCCATTTCCAGGATGGCCTGGGGAGGCCTGAGCAGTTGTACTGGGCTATTGGTTTCTATTGGAGGTTCTGCTTAATTTCCAGAGCACAGCATATGCCTAAAGGACTCTCCCACACTGGTATCTCTGTCAGAGGTGCTGTTTGAAGGGATGTGGTGAGTCTCTTGTTCAGACTCAGCATCTGTTGCAAAAGGTGCATTTACACTGCAGTCAAACAAAACCCAGCCTGGATCTGGTTGGAGAAACAATCTTGGAGCCTTAGGATCTCTACCCCTGCCCCAAATCTCTTTTGTAGATAAAGTAGTGAAAACAAATGTTGTAGGAGCAGAAAGAAATTATTCATGTTATGAAATTAGTATGCAAGGTCCCCATGGAAAATGTTTTTGCACATGCTGGGGTCCATCAGTGCTGGTCACTATTCAAACATCACCTCCTAAGGGCACAAGAGTGGCAATTCCCAAATGCTGGAAATCAAGCAGACAAAGTCGGCTTGGCTGAGTGGGATCTTCTCTTGGAAATGAGGCAAAAAAGGAAGGTGCATGCCCAGTGGAAGCAAGGTCAGGTGACATGGGAAGAATTCAGACATGCTGCTTGGCACTGTAGGGAGAAAATTTGTGTGGCCAAAGCTTAGCTGGACTTGAAGCTGCCAGACGTGGGGGAAGATAAAAACAGGGTTTTTTTCAAATATATTAGGGTAATATATAGGTAATATAGAAATATCATCGATCACCTCACAAACAGGGACAGGGCCATCGACAAGGCAGAACTGTTTAACACTTTCTTGGCCTCTGTCTTCAACATGGATGATGAACCAACAGGGTCTAAGTGCCCTGAGCTGGAGGACCACAACTGAGAGAATGACCAATTCCCAGTCAACCCTGAACTTGTGTGGCATCTGCTGATCATCAAAGATCTGCTGATGTAATCACAAAACCTCTCTCAATGATTTTTGAGCAGTCTTGGGAATCCAGAAAGGTCCCGGCTGACTGGAAGCTGGGAACATTGTCCCAGTTTTCAAGAAGGGCAAGACGGAGGATCCCAGAAACTTCAGGCCTGTCAGTCTCACTTCAGTGCCTGATAAAGTCATGAAGAAGATTACTTTGGGAAGTATTGAAAAACACCTGAAAGACAATGGAGTTATCAGTCACAACCAGCACGGCTTCATGAGAGGAATGTCCTGCTTAGCAAACTTGATTTCCTTCTATGACAACATAACCCACCTAGTTGATCAAGGGAAGCCAGTTGATGTAATCTTTTTGGATTTCATTAAAGCTTTTGATAGCATCTCTCACAGAATCCTGCTGGACAAGATGTCCAGCACACAGCTGGATAAACACATCGTGTGGTGGGTGAGCAATTGGTTCACAGGTCAAGCACAGACAGTGCTTGAATAGTGAATGGGGTGACATCAGACTGGTTACCTGTCACGAGTGGGGTTCCATCTTAGGCCCTGTGTTGTTCAACATCTTCATAAATGACTTGGACACAGGACTGGAAGGGATATTAAGCATGTTTGCAGATGACACAAAACTTGGAGGAGCTGTTGAGTCCCTCAAAGATGAAAGGCTCTGCAGAGAGACCTCAAAAAATTAGAGGACTGAGCAATCACCAACCGTATGAAGTCCAATAAGGGAAAGTGCTGGATTCTGCACCTGGGATGGGGCAACCCTGGATGTATGTACAGACTGGGGAATGAGATGCTGGAAAGCAGTGCCACGGAAAGGGACCTGGGGGTCCTGGTCAATGGCAGGTTGAATCTGAGTCAGCAGTGCCCTGGCAGCCAGGAGGGACAACTGTGTCCTGGGAGGCATCAGGCAAAGCATCACCAGCTGGTCGAGGGAGGGGATTGTCCCACTCTGCTCTGCACTGGTGCAGCCTCACCTTGAATATTGTGGCAGTTTGAGGCATCACCATATAAGAAAGACATAAAGTTCTTAGAGAGTGTCCAAAGAAGGACAACAAAGATGGTGAAGGGCCTTGAGAGGAAGCCATATGAGGAGTGGCTGAGGTAATTTGGTCTGTTCAGCCTGGAGAAGAGGAGACTGAGGGGAGACCTCATTGCAGTTACAACTTCCTTGTGAGGGAAAGAGGAGGGACAGGCACTGATCTCTTCTCTGTGGTGACCAGCGACAGGACCTGAGGGAATGGCATGAGGTTGTGTTAGGGAAGGTTTAGGTTGGACATTAGGAAAAGGTTCTTCACCCAGAGGGTGTTTGGGCATTGGAACAGTTCAAGAAGCATTTGAATGGTACTCTCAGGCACATAGTGTGACTGTTGGGGATGGTCCTGTGCAGGGCTAAGAGATGGATTTGATGATCCCCAGCACATTTGTGATTTTGAGATTCTGTGATTCTGACTCTTTCTCAACTCATTTAGAGATTACAATTTGGATCTTAAACTTGTTACTGCTCTTTTTACTGGTAATCTGCTTTTGTTTAGATAATTTACATTATTTTAATAGCCTATATATAAACCATGTAACGTATCATTGCACTAAAAACCTGTGTCTATATGCATGTATAAGCATGTGACTACAGTTTTATAGAGATATGAAGTAATTTGGGTTTTAATATCAAAGTTGTCTTCTTAGATTTTTCAACGTGGTGCCATCTTTTCAAAGTTCTGGCTTAAATGTATTAATTTAGGAATAAGAGTGTGTTAGACTTATGGAAGAATTTTAAGACATAAATGCAAAATGCAACTTAGAAATAAAAATATAATATACCTCTTGGCTTCTTTTGTCTAGTTCCAAAACATATGAAGTAGAAAAGAATCTGAAAAAAACCAAACCAAAACAAAAACCAAACCAAGCACAGAAACAAACCAACAAAACCACAAACAAAACCCAACAACAACAAAAAAAACCCACACAAAAAAAACCCCACAAAAACAAAACACAAAACCCAAAACCAAACAAAAAACCACCAACCAAACAAAAAAACACAAAGAAACACATAACTCAGAAATCTGCAGCTGATAGGAAAGAAAAACCTCTTCCAGGCTGCCTTTCAACAGGAAAGCATACGTCAAGGGTTGAAGCGAAAGAAATAGGAATATTTGGCTGGACTTAAGGCTGGCTCCAATAATGATTCTTCTAAAAGACTTTTTGAATTCTCATAGCCAAAAATATTTGCCACTCTTTTTCTATGTGAAATTTTATAAATCAAAATGGATATTATACAAAACCCCGAAAGTATATGGATGAGTTTTCCAGTGAGCATCCCAAAAATTCTAAATGTCATAGACCCTTTGATTTAGCCTTGCTAGCATTAACATAACACTTCCATGGAGTATTGCCTCCATGGGAACTGCTCACATACTCAGATATTTGCAGTGGCATATTTGTGCATGGCAAACTCTTGCAAAACGTAAGGTTTTCTTTTCCTTGGCAGTGCAATATGCAAATACACTCCACTGATGCAAAACTGAGCCCACTTAGTGCAGCTTATCATACTGAAATAGCCTCATCAGTGCAAACACCCAGCATCTTCTTACCCAGGCTGTAATAAGATCTCAATGACATATACACGGGTTTGTAGGATCAGGTTATTATTTGTGTAACATTAAAGTGGCAGGGAAATGTATAGCACTCTTCAAGGCATCTATATATTTCCTTTATAAAGGAAATTTGAAGATACAGTGCATCTGTCTATCAGGGCATATAAGCATTAGTGGCTCTGACTCACCTGTAGCCTCCCCAGCTGTGCCCAGGAGCCCCACTCCAGCTCAGTCCCAGGCTATGTAGTAGGAGTGCTGGTCTCTAGCTCAGCTGCAGCCACATCTGTGCCTGGTCATGGGCTTTGTTCATCCAGACCACAGCCCACACACCAGCTTTCCAACCTGACCTCGCCTTTGGCCCTGCCTTATCACCATGGCCCCAGTCACTGGACCAATCCTCAACTGGATCTATATTGGGTCCAATATAGATCCTGCCAGGCTTGACCTTGGACCTGCCTCATCACCATGAACCTGCCTGGTGAGTTTGACTTCTGGTTAAACTGGGCCCTAACCTTGGGGTCTGCCCTACGCTGCTCCCTTGTTGCCAGTCCTGAGATACCCTGTGGCTCCTGGGCTACAGGGAGCAACTGACCCTTGCTGCTCCCTGCCACAGTGCTAACATCTCATTATGTGTGCCCAGGAACAAGAGCATGAAAGTAAGGGATGGGTTACACACTCAGGAAAACTTGTTAATAATGGAATCTGTGTCTCAGCACCTTTGCCACGATTAGGATGGACCATATGAAGGATTTTTTCTAGTGTGTTTCAGACTCTGATTCAGCAGTATGAAATATAGATCATGAATTAATTAGAAACAATTCAGTTACATGATCATAAAATTGTTTTTTTTTCCATGAATGGATGTAACTCATCTGTCTCTGTCACAGACGCTCAAATTTGTCTCTGAATTGGACTTGGGGCCTCCTGAGCTTCAGATTCTCCCTCATTAGAGATTTTAAAATTTAAAATTTTAAAATACATGTCATTCTGAGAACCTCAGTCTTTCTTTTGGTTTTTAAATGTGTCTAGCCACAGGAGATAATAATTCTGCCTTCTTAAATACAGCCATAGGGCTCCCCACATAACAGAGAAGCCCTGTACCTAGAACAGCTGACAGGCTACTTCTGCCCAGCATTGCAGCAGGGGACTAGGGAGGCAGAAGCCCTGAGGAACCTGCCAGCTCCAGCTCTTACTCAGTTTTTCTGATGCTCCTCAGCTGAGCAGCACCACATGCAGCCTCCCTTTTTGCTGAACTTGCAACGACTGTTGTGCTCCATTGTAATCCATCATAAGAGAAGAAGACAAACTTCTGTCCCTGGAAGACACCTGTAGGTATTGAAATATGTGCATAGTATGTAGAGCAAATTTTCTGGACTCATGCTAAAGAACCCTTTATCAAGGGAATTTGGTAGGTAGTGGTGCTTCTTGGTGTGTACAGGGAATGATTTTATTTCTTCACTGCATATTTTGTGAACTGTCACATTTTTTGATCTAAAAAAAAGTGCTGTACTAAGCCTCATCAGTTCATAAAGCAGTGTTGAAAAATGTAAGATGCTGGTGAAATCAACTGTTGCTTGAATCCACATGGATTGTGCAATGTCTAGAAGCTTCTTTCCCCACAACCTAGAGGAGATGAATTTAATAAACAAACAAACACACACTGCCTCACCCCAAGGTCAACATGTAGTCATTCAACTCAAGCAGTCAGTGCTTTTTGTAAAGAACAACACACTTAATATTGCTAGACTCATGATGGACATCACAGTTCTCAGATAAAGAGAAATAAAGGTTCATGTTCCTGTCCCAAGAGAAGGCAATTGGTTTGGAAGGGTTGTCAATTTAGAAATTTCAAACACAAACATGTACATGTGCCAGCAGAGTCAGCCTTCTGAATGTATGAATAACCTTTCTCCAGGCTGGATAGTGTAGCACAAAACTCTCTGAATGGCAGACTTTCACACCTAAATGGGGTCCCGCTTGTTTGAATCTTTCTGTTAAAAAGTATTTCAAAGTAGAAAGAAACGTGGCTACAGGTTGCTTAATTGGCTACTACTGAGGAATGTGGCAATTGCTTACCCAAGATAACCATTTGCAGTAAACACTAATAAAGTAGAAGAACTGATTTAGGACTATAATTAAGGTTACAATGGCCTGAAACACAGTAGAGAAAGATTCAGATTGAGCATCCAGGAAAAAAGACCGGAAAGCTGCAAGGTGTTTAATCTGTGAAATGCTGGAGAGGTGTTGAGGGACCTCCCACCCAAGTCACATTAAAGTAGCTCACTGAGAGAATGGCACAACTGTTCTGGACCTTCATTTGCACATCATCTTTAAATTTAAATTCTAAAGAACACATTTTAAGGAGCAGTCCTGCGGAAAGAAGTCAAATTTGCCAGGCTTTCCTCATTTGGATCTATGTTCTCTGCTTCCTCTCTATGACCCTATACTTGGAACATTCATGGAACTAAATCATCAACCCAAAACAAGTAATTCCTTTCCTCCTACGTTCTCTCAAAAAGGAAGAAAAAAAATCAGAGAAATTATGAAGATAATTTTAACTAGATAAAGTTAATATAACTAAATATTAATATTAACTAGATATAGTTAATACATCTATACAGGAATTTTCAAATTGAAGGAGGTCCTCCTGTTTGAACAATGGCTGATGCTGTTACTGATTTCAATTGCAGTAGTGCCTAGATGTCTTAGCTGAGACTGAGGAGTGGCAATAATGTCACTTCCTTTATATTCTAGACTAAAACCAGAGCCAAATGAAGTATTACTGTCTCTTTATGATTAAAGATGAAATTCTGGGAGGTTAAGTGACTGACTTACTGATAGACAGTCTGTAACAAAGACAGAAAACCAAGCCAAAGCTTCTCAGTTTCAGTTTGGTGCTTTTTTCCAAATTCCTTCCCTCTGTCAGGGAGTTTTGTTAAGGTAGGTCTCCAAGAAGTTTTGCTGTTATTTGTCCAGTGCATTTCTGCCTATGCTAAGTGGGAACTACAGTGCTTGGATCAGATGGGCTTTGTGGCACAAATTGCAGACAGTTAACGTAGCTGGCTGTGGGTTAATTCTTTATGAAATGAGATTTTTGTTCATGTGTGTAATGCAACTGCACTCAAGAGACCTGATTTTGATTGCTTGCATTACCAGCTGGGAAGTCAGAAGTTTGTAATTTTAGAAGCAAAAGGAGAAATGTAATTTCCTGGACTTATATATGATTTTTTTTAAAGCAATTATCCAATGTCTATAGAGTCAACATGTAAACTCAGTGTTAATTCTTTTCTAAGAGGTTAATTGTTATAAGAAGAAAAAAGCTCATATGCAGCAATTGAAATTGAGTGGCTTCGTCACTATATTCAGAACCCCCCTCCCAAGCTGAACATCATCTTTCTAATAATCCTCAGCATTTATACAGACAGGAGCATTTCTGAGCTCCAAGTCTGCTTCACCAAGAGACAGGTTAATATTTTTCCTATTTCACAAACAAGAAAACTGTAGCAAGGAGCTTTCAGCAAATCTAGAGACAGTACCATGCCTTTAAAACACAAAAGATCTTATTGCCCACTATTGTATTTAATCTCTTCGCCCGTATTATTTTCTATTAGACTATTTGTCTCTGTTAGTTCTGGATAGATGTGGATTTGAAGCCAAGGAAAGATTGAAGAAAAAAAAAAAAAGGCAAGTGAAACTGAAAGAAACAAAGGAGTAGTAGAGTGAGTGGGCAAAGGGACGTGAAAAAAGTGTTCTTCTGGAAGTTTCTGGGTTTTAGGAATATGTTGTTATTGTGTGCAATTGTGTGCAATTTCATAGCTCAGATATCACTGCTATTTGCAAATATTAATGATTTATTTTTACATAATCCTTCTGCAGAAGGTAAATAAAAATAGCTCATTTACTGTCCTTTCTGAAATCCGCATTTTCATTTTTCCTGTATCTAATACAGATGGAATTATTTTTCTTATATTACTGAATGTTCTCCATTACAGACAACTATCCAACTACATTTATGTTTTAACTGAATTACAGTGTTGAATTAAAAAGTCAACATTTGCTAATAAAAACAAAGAATTTATTGTGAGTTTTCATCTTTTGAGATGCTGCTGGAACTAATAAAGGCAACTTCTAGTTCCACAAGTTTACAATTTAAATGGTATTTCAAATCTATCGCACCCAATTCTTAGTAGAAGGAAAACCTGTAGTATAATAGATGATTTTATAATATGTAAAAAAAGAAAAAAAAAAATGTCAGCAAGCCCCCAAAATAGAAATTGCATATGTCCAATGCAAGTAACATCCCATTTGCTTATTCAGTTTGACTATTAATTGAATGGTCTTCTATGTGTCTTGGCATTTGCAATGACAGCATTTTTGAGAAAGTGAGTTTTATGGCGTAATGTGGGAATTTATTACGTATATTTGTAGATTCCTTTTCTGTTATGTAATTTGGTATTTGCCTTTTTTTTTTTATTCTTTTATGCATCCTTTGCTTCCCAGAAAGAGCACCAAGGCCACAGGTGAGCTCTTTATCTAACTTTAAATTATTTTAATTTAGTCCAGAGTTTCCAAAGATTAATTATTTGGTGTGCTCTACTTCAGATTGCTTCATTTGCAGGAAATTAATGTCCAGCATCACTTGGAAGTGAAGAAAAATGAACAGATCATTTATAAAAGCCTGTCATTTATACCACATACAGTTTTTTTATTCCTAATGACTGGCATTTTAACTAGCCATACAAAATTTAAGCCCAAACATCCAAACACTTAAGATATGATACTGAGATCTTCAGCCAATGGAAACTTTTCACTGGTTTTAAAAGATTTGGGATTATTCCCTGAACAGGTGTATAACATCATAAATGTACATATGAGTATCCCCACTAAAAACTTCAAGACTATTCTGTCACAGTCACATATCTTGATTAGACCACAGCAAAGCTGAGTGAGGATTAATTGAGGTTCTTGGTACTACCCACCTTCTCTTCCCAGACTGTCTGTTCAGGCATAATTACATCTGTAATCACTCCCTAACCCGATACAGCTTAGCTTATACACTTTTAATGGCAAGTCATTTCTAGAATGTCTGAAAGTTCTTTGCACCTTCTGTGGGGCTGCTTCTGTGTAAGCGAGTGACAATCCAGGGGATGACTCACTGGACTCAAGTGAAGCATCCAGCTCCTGTTGAAAAACAGTAAGAGTTGATTAACTCCCAGCTGAGCTTTTGAAAATATGCAACTTTGCTCTTAGGCCACCCTTCAACTGAAGATAATGCATAGAGAATGCTACTAGTTGCAGTGGAGCAGAATATTCATCTTAGTTGTTAGCTCAGGCAGCATGATATCTCACTTAGCAGCAATAAGCTGTGTTGAAAAAAAAAATCTGGCAGCCCAGAATTAACTGAGTGGGTGAAACACTGTGAGGAGTGAGAGAGGCAGCGGTGGATGTTATGGAAAGACACTGGGTCTGATTATCCAGGCGTTGAGAGGGATGGGGGAAAAAAAAAGGAGGGATGTTCTGCAGCTTAATTAATGGAAAGAGGCTTGTGCATCTGACAGCAGCCCCTCTGCAAGGTGAATTCTTTCATAAAGAACCTCATTCATGAGTTGCCAAGACTTCCACAACCTATTCTTGAATTCACACAAAAATTAAAAGAAAAACAACTGACTGGCTAATTTAGACTTACAGGATGCAGCTGGTGCTACTGTTTTCACGAAAAAAAAAGCCTTTTCCCTTCTGCCTCCTAACCATTCCAGTCCTCCTCCCCACCCCCAGCTATTTTGTATCCTGCTGAACCAGTGAGAAGTGTGACAACTCCTGACTTAGCTGGCACTGTGGGATATCGAATAACAAAGGGGAATAATATCAGGATAACAGAGGGGATCTGGGCAGTGCTAAGGAAAAAAGCTCACCACTTGCCCAGGTCCTGCCATCAGCTGAGAAGTAGAACTTCCCTTTTTAAACTTTTTTTTTGTATTAAATAAATGAAGACCTTCATTATGCTGGCTAATGCAACTCTGTCCCTGGCATCTTGATAAATCAACTGTTACCCATCCTATATACCACTGAGAAGACAGTTTGTACAGTTCCATGTGTATGAAGAAGACATTTCATGTTTCCAGAAGTGACCTTAGCTCTTCCTAGCTACTACTTCACATTCTCATATTACCTGACACAGAAAAACAAGTCTCTCCTGCCCCCCCAAATCCTTTTTCACTCAGATTTTCCTTCCCAAAGGGTATTTAATGCAAAATCCTTCTGTGCGTGACAATAATTTAACAACCAGAGTAAGTCAGGTTAGGAGCCCTAATACAAGCAAACCACTGGCTATTTTTAAAGGAGCATTGAGCAAATCTAAAGGTTTCTTAAAGGGTATTTGAAATGATGTGGTATATTGCCACCTGACTCTGACAGGCCTCCTAGTCTAGCTAACAGAGGTAGAGTTCCTCCAGTACTGGCAACTATAGGAAGTGACTGAAATAAATTGTTTGTGCAGTCAGAGCTTTATTTAGCAAGGAAAATTCACAACTAATGCTGCCAACAAAGGAAGTAAAGAAAATATCATACAGACATCGCTAAAACTCCAGCTGGAGATAGCAGTGTGGTCCTTGAGAACAGACAAACTCCTCTTGGTTCAAGCTGCAAAAGGAAAAGGCTAGAGAGAATGTTGTTCGATTTTCAAATGTTACAGAGCAGACATAAGGTTTTTCTAAGCCTGGGCCCACCAATTTCAGAGCTGGTTTGTCACATGGGTTATTTCCCAAACTCATACCCTTAGTGAGAAGGTCAGTGTGCCATGAGATGCTGAGCAGAAGTTAAAAGGGGAAGTGCTCCAACCAGCTTTGCACTAGATGCAGGTTTTCACTGTCTATTGAGTCTGAAAAGTGGTGGTTATGCCTTCAGTCATATTTCTCACAGCTCTGGTGCTGTTGTACACCAAGAGTTGGGCAGCATCAGAAGAGTCCCCAAATTATGTGGCTGGTAACAGCCTTTCTGGTCACTACAATCTTTTCAGCTTATTAATAGGATTTAAAAAAAATATAGTTGAAACTGGATGAGAATGGGATTAACAAAAATACAGTCAAGCCTTTTCCTACCTCTTTTTTTCCGCATTTCTTGGCAATCTGTGTCTAATAAAAGATGGCAACAACTAAAAATTTTCCCCTGGCTAAAACCAAACTAGAATGTAGTACACCCACATCACAGTTGGAAGTTTCAAGGATTCATTCAGGTACATTAAGGACTGTCAGAATCCTTCAGCAGCTCAAAGTAACCTTATTTAGCAAAACTACCTTTGCAGTCACTTTTATTGACTTCTAAGTACCGAGCATGGCCCTCTTTTCATCTGAAGGGCTCAGCAAGTGTGCTACCAGCCTTTTTGGAGAAGCTTTCCCCTCCTTCCCCTCCCTACTTCTTGTCTAGTTGGATCTGGAGAAAGTTATGTAAGTCATGTTCATTAAAACAGAGACCAAGAGAATATTCCAGCAGTATGGAGAACACAAAGAGCTGTTGGGAAGCTGTGAAAGGGATTTTGTGTGAACTCTAAAATGAATACCCCCGTCTCATAAAGTGACAACCCAATATCCCCAAAGGGAACAGCAGGAGGGAAACCTAAACCTGTCGACAAAGTCAACCGGTAATGATTGGAGAGTTAATTACTTTAGAGCTCACAAAGACAAGCTGAGGTGTTAAAATAGCTCCTGCAAACACCAGCATCCTCCCCTTTCACCTAGACTAACTAATCGCAGCAGGACGGTAGCAAGAAGGACCTGAGCAGCCCCTGATTAAGGCAGTTTTCACTAGCTTTGAGCAAACTGATCTTTACTCATTTTCAGTTCCATCCTTTATCCCATCAGCTGCTCTCACAAAGTATTACAGTAAATGTGTATCAAAACACAAAGCTGCATCAAGTTCAGTGATGCTGGTTGATATAGAGTCCTGCAATATCCAGGCCTTCCTCGTGGGATTAGTCTTGAAAACACTACTCTTACACACAGCAGCAAAATGCTTCCTGTCATATCACTGCCTTTTACATGGCAAAAGGAGAAACTAAATCCAGTACAGCTATAACTAACAATTTACTGTGGAGTCTAGGTGCTAATCCTTTTTCTCCAGCAAATTTGTTTTGAGTCACACTTCATATTAAGATTCCATTTGTAAGGTTTAACACAAGATTAGCAGGTGTTTCAATATAAAGCATGTAGAGTTTAAATACATCAGTAGGGTGTTTCAGATGATGATGAGCTATTGTTGTAAAAAACCCTATTGACCCATTGGACTCATAACAATTGATTACCATCTATTAAAACACCTATTAATCACTTACTAATCCTTTATCTGGTATAAATAGAACCTCCACAGGAGGTATACACTGTGAGATACTGTGTATATGAAAGACACCACTTATAGGACACTGTCATGTATAAGAGACACCTGGGTTTTTTTCTGCTTTGCTTTTAGCCTTTTCCTTTGCACTCCTAAATTCTATTCATCCCATTGCTTCTTACGTGCATAATAGTTAATGCAGCAAAAAGACATGCCCCTGCTAAGGTTTAAAACACATGTTAACAGGCCACTAGTTTCCTCTCCATGATTAGCACAGCTACTCTGTAAGTGGATCTCTTGCAGCTAGAGCATGGCCCTTGGAACTCAGGTGACCAGATTTTTCCTGAAGCCAGCATCCTCTTCTAACCACTCTGCTTTATGCTTTGTATATCTCTGGTTGGAGAACAGGAAAAATAATATACATTCACTTAACAGAGCTCTTACAGGAACTAATTCATTAAGGATTGTAAAGTACTGTGATATAGCAGTTTGGTATATTTTCCAGAGTAGAAAGAAACATGTGGGATTTATTATAAAAAGTCACTGTCTCCATCCCTGTGGGATGATAGCCGATCTACCACAAACACTAATTTCCAAATTATGGTATTATGCCAATTACTACTCCTAAATTGAGACTGCTATAACATTTACCTTATAATCTGCTAGTTTCAGGAATTAGAAAGCTCCCAAATCAGTAAGATGGCAGCAGAAGACTATTTTATAGTATTATTTAACTTTATTAAATGTAAGAGATGAGATAACAAATGATGAGAAAAATATGCCCACTAGTTATTCACTTTGTGTGTGTATAAATATATGAATGTATGTATTAACATAATCTGTAGTACTTAAATTGGGAAGTGATGCTTTGTTGTGTGCAGCAATACATACCCTCATACATAAACCAAGAAGCATTCTGTTTATACTCAGAGTCAGTTTCATGGATTAATCTTTCAGATTACATTATGATACAAAAGGCGGGGAAAAAAATTATCATAAATGAAAAAAAGAAAAGGCTGGTTTAGGCCAGAAGGAATGAGGTTGAAGGTTAGGGTTACAGGGAAGCTGCTGGCAGGGGAGCTAAGAGGTGGTATAGGTAAAGAAGGCATGGATTCAGCTGATTGGCAGGGACATGCCTGAGATCACTGCAGAGGCTGGAAAGAAACTCGCTGCAGTCTTAGGACGACTTTTCTCCCCAAGGTCACTTCTTTCAACAGCGTATGCCAGGGAAGGCAATTTCCAGGTGACTGTAGTCATATATGTGGTTATGTGTGGTAACAACAGAAGGAACATCCTGGCTTTGTTGAAGTCATAGGAAGTTTTGCCAGACTTTGGTGGGGGTCAAGACTTTACCCTCTAGCAGCTCCAAAGATAAACAGGGATCTGTCACCATACCAACATGGACAACTATATAATTGTTTCTAAATATGTAACAGTCCCACTAGTTCTAATGGAACTGCATCAGTGATTAAAGCCCTCACAGGGAAATTCTTAATATGGCAGTAATTTCATGCACACAAATTTTCTTACTGATTTTGAATGAGTGTTCAAATTCTAATTTAGCATTGTTTTTTGTATACTGGTGAATTTGTTCTGCATATGTCTGGACTTCATTTAAGCAGTAGTCTCCAGCATGTCTTACATCACTACTATACATATAGCAATTTTCAGATTTTGAGTTTTAAGAACTGAATTTAACTCAGACCATGCTCAGCCCTTAACTTCTTGCCTTCTCTCTCATATGATCCAAAAATAGCAGCATACTTACATTTGTAGAATAATTTTAAGGACTTTTGGAGAGAAGGATATGCTACTACATACACTACAACAGAGATGTGCAATCAAATATATATTTCCATGGGGTGTGTGGGGGGGTGATCATCCTTTAATAAGGTTATTTAAAATATAATAAAGGCAAAGAGATTAATAGAACAAAGTGAAATGGGCCGTAGTACTTCTTTCTACAAGCAGACACAAGAGAGTAATTTTGATTTTAGCTACTTTTTTTAATCTCAAGGACATCTTTTTAGCAGATGGAATGGATGTATTCAATCTATATGTGTTTAAACACCTGTTACTGCTCAGGGGAATTAGTTGTTGTGGTTCATCAGCTTGAGGTGGCTGTGGAAGAGAAATCCCCCAAAGTCTGACTGTACGAGACATGCTAAAATGTGAATGTTATTGCTTACACTAACTTTGTTGATGGGCTTATAACTTTTCCATAGATTTTTTTAATATAGGGTTGAGGGTTTTTTTTTTCATACAATAAAACAAAAATAGTTCTTATCTTGATCACAAGCCAAAACATATTAGACAGTCTCCATTATATCCAAAGTGTTTTAGGTACTTGCAGCTTCTGTGTGTAAAATGCACTGTCTCAAACTGAACTGCACTAAATTCCCACAATGTAGTTCTTTTGAAGTTATTATTTTGGAAAATATAATTTACAGTGATAGAGGAACTAAGTTTTCTGGATGATGATTTGTGTATAAAGAGGGTCATGTGCTTAACTTCACAATTTACATAATGTTAGTCACACCTGTAAATGTCAAGATCTATAGGAGTCTCTCTTCAAACAAAAGGTTCTTGAATACGTTAAAAACTGGAACACAGCATTCAACGACATATTGTCCTATAAAATTTATTTTTAGGAAAAGAATTAAATTAAGAAGAAAGAATGGAATTAGTTAAACCAGAGATTTTTATGATTTTTCTCTGTGCTATTACTTATGCCTTCAAGACACTTGTAATTTCAAAATGGGCAAAGAGATTATCAGGTTTTCTCCAGTGTTTTGTTTCCTGAACTGGGATATTGCTATGCCAAGTTTCAGTTTCAAGAAACTATTTTTATGTTTTTACCATTAACCAAGTAAATTTCCCAGAAAGAAAAAAGTTTCTAATGGAAATGTTGACACAACACCCAGCATAGCATTGCAAATGTGACTTTCTGCTACAAATCATGCTGTAATGATTTATATTGTTTCCAATAATTCAAAAACTATTTTAAATCACAGCCAGGTCTTGTATAATACATGAACCTTGACGGATTCTCCAATGAGTATTAGGTCACCACACATTTCAATTTCCCACTCTATGTTTAAAAGGCTGCATCTGGCATTTAAAAGACTAAAACCTCAGTCAATGGTTATGGTATGATAGATACATGCTGGAATATAATTTTCACCTGGTAGCTTTCTGTAAGTAGGTCATACAATTTTACAGTGCTCTGAAACATCACCCAAGAGTTTCCTTATACAGTATCTCTAGCAATTGACTCTGAAAAAACTTGTACTAAACATTAAGGTTTAGCTTATTATTTTATTAGGGAAACTTTGCTTGCTGTTCTACATGCAGTACATCATCTAGGAAAGACCTTCATAATTTATGGTAGAAGATCATTTTCCACCCATTTTAAAAGGAGATTTTTTTTAAATTTTACTTTTATCTTTTCTTCTTCAGGACCAGATATTTTTAGAAAACTTTGCACACAGGCACCTAACACAATATGTCACCCACAAGATGAGGAAAAGAGGATGTTGAGACCTCTGAGATGGTCATGTTCCAAGTTTGGGAAGATAGGGGATGTCTAGTTGGTGCCTGCTTGAGTAGATGCTCAGATAGGTAGACTGTCTTTTCTTCCCTTGCATGGTACCCTATGGGATGTACCCCATGGTACTTTGTCATTTTGGGTGAAAAGTGGTGTTTGCCGGCCATAGCTGAGAAAATCATCACAAGTACTATTAAAACTTCGACACGGTGAGTGGCCTTTGGCAGCACAGCTAAAGACAGCACAGAGAAAACGTTTAAATGAGTTTTGAGTCCATATGTGTTATCACCTTGTTCTTTCAAATATATTCCTCGTAACATCTTGTTACTTGTACAAACTCCATGGTCGGACAACATCTGTGATTTGTTCACGCCGCTTCCATCCCTCAGACTAATTATGGTCGGCGCAAGCACAGCCCTCTTCCCCCGGGCCGAGGGAGCGCTCTGGCTGTTCCGGCAGCACTGACTCGCCACAGCCCGGCTGTTTAAGTCGCCCCACGTTGGACGGAAAGCCCAGCGCGACCCCCCGAGGGCAAACGAGGCCCCCCGGGAGGCGCCGGTGGCCGCTCGCCCCCAGCCGCCTTCCCGCCCTGGGGACGCACCGCCCCCCAAACTTTATCGCCTTTCCCCCTTTCTCTGCCTCCCCCCTCCTTTTTTTTTTTTTTTTTTTTAGGGAAAAAGGTGGGGGGAGCTCAATTTCCCACTTGCCAACAGCGGATAAAAAAGTGGGGAGGGACCTCTTCTGTCACAGCCTATGTAGATTAACCTTTCAATTAGCTGTTATCAGGTCCTGTGTCTTAGCACCAGTCCCCGCAATCTGCGTCCGCCCGCACCGGGGAGGCTGGAGGTCTGGGGTGGGTTTCTGGTTTAATTTCTAAATTAATGATAATTGCTCGCGTGGCTCCCCTCCCCCGCCGAGAGCTGAACGCGTGTCTGATCTGCCCGTCCACCTTTTAGTATTTTGGAGTGAGAAGAGGAGCCCCGCGGAGGAGGAGGAGGGGAGACAAGGTATTCTCTCTGTATTCATCTTCTTTTTTCCCCTCTCGCGGAGGGGCTTAGGGAAGGTAACTGGTGCAATCAATCCGCTGGCTGGGGATTCCCTCCACCCCCTCCCCGGCTCGTCTGGCTCTCCTGGCTGGGTCTGTTCAGTGTGTGTGTTTGGGGAAGGGGGTGGGGGGAGGCTGTGTTGTTGTTGTGTTCCTGGCTCTGGTTGCAGCCAGGAGAGAGAGCGAGCGGGCGAGCGAGAGACAGAGCGGAGAGAGCGAGCGAGAGAGAGAGAGGAGCCGCGATCGCGTTTCAGGGGCAGCACATTCCGCAGGAACCGCTGCTGCAGAAACACACGGGCAGAGAAAGGAGGTCATTGCAAGCAAAGGGGGGAACCTGCATCTGAGGTTAGATTCCCAGGAGTTTATGCGGGGGATAATAGGGAGCATGCGATGGGTTTTGTTTTGCATCGGGTGACAGGCTGCAATTTGCCATAATAACCCCCTTTCCCTCCCCTCTTCCAGCTCAGGGGGCTTGTCACTAGGCTGGGTACTTTTTTTCCTTTTGCACTGGAGGCTGATGCACGTGTTTGCAGACACTTGTGCTGGGTAAATGCATTGCAATGCTCTGCGTTTTGCAGGGGAGGGGGAGCAGCAGCAGGAGGTGATGGCTGGGTTGGATGGGGTGGGGAGAGCGGGAATGGAGTGGTGGAGGGAAGCAGGGGATGGCTGAGGTTTTTGTGTTGCATGTTCCCACCCTGTCTTTCTGAGGCGGCAATTGTTCCTTCGCAGACGGGGTGACAGAGAAGTCCCTGTGCCTCGCATGGCGAAACTTGCAGGGACCTGCATGTGGCTGTAGAGCTGGGAGTCATTGTCGTCGTCCCCGTTCCCACCCCCTCCTCCCCTCCCTTCGCGGTGCGGGTTGTGTGTGTGCGCGATAAGCGGCTGCCAGTGCCAGGCACCTTGGGAGG
>WEIV01031060.1:1055-30335 GCA_013390005.1 Calyptomena viridis
GAGGGAGGGGGAAGGACAAAGAAGGGAAGAAAATAAATTAGGAGGAGGTCCAGGAGAAGAGTGAAAATATGTACAGTGCAAGAAGTTGTCAGAGCACACAGAGTGAGGTTTAAAGGAGTAGCTGCCTGTGCAGCTGCACAGGTGGTTACACAGTTTTCTGAATATTGTCACTGCTGGGGAGACACAGCACTACAGTCCAGAGAGCACATGGGCCTCTTGAAGGTAATTGTCCCCCTACATCTTTTCAAAGGGTTTATAGCAGAGAGCTCTCTATATTAAGTTAAAACCACTACTTTATGAAAGGCTTCATGGGAGCTTTTCATGGAGTGCAACCTGGCCTTGCTTTCACTTTTGGTAATACAATGTCTTTTAGGTCTTCATTCTTAGGTATTAATTTTTGACTCCCTAGAAGTGTCTGCAAAATAAACACCTGAGACAAAGAAGCCTTCTCTTTCTAGTCCTTGCCCCGACCATCTTCAAGAAACAACAGAATAAATTTAAAAAATCCTTTACTTTAAACTTTTGACTTGTTCATGAGATCTAATGCAGTGCAGGTTTTCGAAATTAAAAGCAGCCACCACTGAACTCCACTGCTTCCTGTTACAGATTTAATATATGAAAGAAAATTGCTGTCTTGCTTCTCCCCACCACATATCAAACCAAGTCCAGTGTGGCCTGAACAGCTTTGCAGTGATGGTGCTGTGGCAGTTGCACGGGTTGGTCACTAGATGATACCCTTATGCTGTATTTGATATTTCTCTGGTTTCATATTGGTAACATTTAGGCAACTTTCTGCAGTAGTAGCTTGTAGATCACTAAGGTTAGCTCCAAACAGAGTGAACATATGGTGCCATATGCACTCCTAGTTTGCAGCTGCTAAATATAACTAACATGAAGTACAACCCAGGATTTATTTTTCTCTGCTGTGGCTACAGTAATAAAATGACAATAGGCACTGGCAGCAAGACGAAAGTGGCTGGCAGGATTGAGTCTTTGAAATTTATTTTCCTTGACAAATTGTAGTTTATAGTAGGAAGTGGTTTCTTCCTTCTGAGGTTTTCTTTTAAAGTTGTTTCCATTGTAGAAAAGTAGAGGGAAGAGAGCAAAATCCAACATAGTGCAAGATGGAAGAATATTGTGAACTCGGACCTTATATCAAATGTTGCTACTGTAGTGTCTGTATTGGGAGATGATGTATATTAAGAGGGGCAAGAACAACTAGTACAATCTCTTGTTTTTAAAACTGCCAGAAAGAATTGCCTTAATCTCATCTCTTCCTCAGCAATGATCACATCTCCCTCCCTTTATAAACAACAGCTTCAAATCTTTATACCCAGTCCAAGAACTAGCTCAGGAAACCAGTGTGGTTTTGTTTGGGTTTTTTTCCTCCTGTCTGTTCACAGCTGAGTTTAAATTAATTTTAGCATTAGGATCAAATGCTTTAGAATTGATATGGAAATGCTTGAATTTTGTTTCTTTTCTGGGATGAGACACTGATTTTGAGGTTGGGAAATGGATGTTTGCAATCTAAGTATTAATGCAGCTTGAAAACAGTGGCAGCCTGCAGCTGTTGGGATCATGGTGGTATTCCTCTGTTTAGAACCACCAGAAACCCAGAATGGGATTTATTTGATCAAAGGTAAACATTTACATCTAAGTCAGTTCCCTAAGGCTCCTTTTACAGTCAGAGAAAGTCTAGACAATATGGCCAGTGTAGTCTGTGGTGCAGTTCTTCTCATCCCAAACATGTGAAATGGGTCAGATGAATTATGGCCTAGAAGAACTCATTTCTTCCCAGTGACTTAAGGGGTTACTAAGGTGGCAAAGTATCTATACTACAGGCACTAAATCTTGACCTCAGGTTTAAATAAGTGCTACCCCTGCCATGAAGTCAAGAGAAATTGATTTAACTGCTTTGGTTTAACTTTTTTTTTGCTTAGATTGTTCTGAAGCTACATTAATCACGAGTCTTTGCAGTGATGTAGTGGGAGGGTGATGAGGTATTTCTTTAAGAGTGCAGCTTGTATTCATGCTTTCCCTGGAACACTTTGCAGTTCCAAAACTCCAAAGGCTTCTGGGAGAAACTCAACTCAAACTTGGAGAGTGTGAAGTATGCAGAGCCACCCTTGCACTACCACAATAACGTGCTCAGGAGGGAGTGGCATAACCTTTCAGAAGAGGTGAGTGTTTCAGTGCAGGTACAGTCTCCAGAGCTGCCTCTGAAGGGGGTGTTCAAAGCATGAACGAATTGTCTTTTTTATTCTGAAGATAAAGAAATGGGAGTCTGATTATGTGAAGTGCAAAGACTTGCAGTCATTTCACTTAAGGTGAAGTTAAGCTTGTAAGTTTTACTCTCTTAAAATAATGCAAGAAATGACACCAAAGCAGAGCTTGCACTGTATTATCATGTGGGTTAGATGTGTGTGAGTGCCCATGAGCATCAGCACTTGGAGGGTGTGGTGAAGATCCACTGCGTATTATTTCCATTCAAAGGGAAAGACAGCTTCATTTCTTATCTGCATTCTCTCAGGGAGCATTTTAATTGGTGTTCTCTTTGCTCATTTGGGAATTTTTGTTTGTTTACAAAGCAGAGAGAGGAGAGAAGAACCACAGCATATTTGAGGAATATTTTTGAAAATGCCAAAAAGTACGTACTGGCTTCTATTATATTTAACCTCTCTTATTTTGTGCAAGAATGTTGAAGGATTTAATGTGTCATTTAATTAGCTGATTAGGTATCTGATTAGATTTTTTAAAGAAGATTATCCAGGTGAAAATTGATTATTGGAATCCTTGTAATCACTCCAGCATGATCTGAAAGACACACAGGCTTCTAGAGCTAGGGAATTTAAGGGAGATGTTGAAGAGTTAGTCTTATGCAACCTAGACAGAATTTTTTTAATGCTGTCTAATATTTCTACTAAATTTAGGCACACGTACCATTCTCAGATTTCTTAAGCTGTCTTTGAAAGATCAAAGATTCATTTGAGTGTTTAAAATGACCTTAGGAAATCATTTAGAGTATTGCATATGAAACACACTGATTTTTGTTTCAAATCCCAGGGTGCTTTCTCATCTGGACACTTGGGACTCTGGTAAGTAAAACTTGTCTTGATGTAGGCCTTATCTGTAAGGTTTATTAGAATATTTCCATCTAGTTGTTGTTTGGTAAAAACAAACTGCTGTCTGTGTTTTTAGCACTGAAGAGTTTGAGGAATTAAAATGAGCAGTTAATAAATTGGAAGAAAAATTTGGTGTACTGACTAGGAAATGCTTGAAAATAAAGTTCGTACTTCATACTGGATCTAACAACATAAGCAGTAAAACTTTGCCTGTCTAAGGATTTCTTCTTCTTCAGGAGTTTCTCCTGGGGCAGAGTATTGATGACACCATGTTACTATTGAGTTTTGTCACTTACAGCTGCCTTTGCAACATCAGAGCTTGTGTAGGAGATCAGGGCTGGTGAAAAATCATGGGGTAGTGATGGCAGATGTAATCAATTTCCCTAGGCCAGGAGCACTTGAAATTTTGTGCTGCTCAATTCCCCTGTCACAAGTAAGTAAAACTGAATTTAGTGGAGGATTATGTTCCTGTTCTTCACACATCAGTGCCTTCCTTCAATGTGCTCTGAATGATGCTGATCTAAGTGCTGTTCTGTCCTTTTATTACCAAGAATTTTCAGTGCACTCGTTTCCAGCCCCTAACACCAGTCATCCATGCCACTGCTAGTTATGGCAATGGGCTGTGACTTGGAGGGACCTTGTATCAACCTGGTGAGCTTCAACTTCATGTTTTCAAAGGTGGTTATTGATAAGCCAGTCAGATGTTTAACTCTTACTAGAGAATTTCTAAACAGCTGCCAGTCAGAAACAAGCATCAATGTAGTGTCTTCCCTGTAGATTTGTCCTCAAGTCCTTTAAAATCAAGCAGCACAGGTCTTTTTGCTGCTAAGTGGTAGAGTAAATATATTTTGAGGTGAGCAAAGATAGCTGAAAAGTTTGTAAAAATTCAGCACCTGGTTCTGTAAAATGGTGACTTGATTTTATGCTACATGGTGAAATAGGAGATTGTGTTTCTTCCTTTGCCGTTAGACAGGAAGAATTGATTAGGAAATACAGGTTATTAATTTCAGTAGATACTATAACCTCCTTCCATTTAGTTAGAAAATTGTGTTGTTTTCATAATGATTTGCAAAGCTGAGTAGCAGGAGCCAGACCATGGGAGAGAACCAGGAAAATGGGAAGTGATTCCCTGGAGTATTTACTTTCTATCTAGCCATTTCCTTAGAGACTCCAGCAGCTGTTTTAGCTTGTTTGTTTGTACATGACAAGGTCCAAATAGTGTTTGCATTTGCACTGGTGGTTACCAGAAGGTTCTCTGTGCCTCTTTGCTCTCTTGAATCACCACACTGTAATAACTCTTACTTAAATAGCAAAGGAAAGAGGAAGAAGATGGCAGGAAAAGGGTTATTTTCCAGTTCTCAGTTCTCTTATGCAGTCCATGATTCTTTACCATCTTAGTTCTGTTGCTGAGTAGATCAAACCACAACTTCTGTTTGTTTGTGTGTGTTCTTAAGTACTTTTGAAGCTGGTTGAAGTCTCGTGGTATTTCTATAGTGTCATGTCCTTGAATGATTCTTGCTCTGTTTATTTCAGAGGCGAGGCTTGTGCCTCTCTTTGAAGAGGAGGATTATCAGCAGCAATTACTGATGGGACTGGTACGTGCTCTTGTCTTGCACTAGAGGACGCACAAGCTCCACAAATCTATTAAGAGTGAGATTCTAAGTTCCAGTGCCGAGTTCAGTCTCACTCAGAGCAGCTATGGGGCAAACATGGTGTTTCCTAAGTTTTAGAGTTCTTAGTCATGTTATCATTTTATGGGTAAATAATGATAAGGCAATAGGGGAAAAACAGCAATGGAAGATTGATATGTCAAATTGCTTTTTCCCAATACAAGAAACTGTTATTCTATCTTCCTGGAGTTCATATTTATCGGTCAGTTATTTTTTGACTACTTTACATCTTTAAAACATATATAAGTGAATTCTCAAACTGAAGATCCAAGATCTTCTTTCTCCCTGTCTCTTTTTCTTTCTGCCTCGTTTCTGGGACTGCTGTGGTCATTCTGAGGTCCCTTCATCTTTTGCACTGGTGAAAATCTCCCTAAAGGATCTACCATCTATGTGTTTCTGGGCAATACATCCTGTCTCAAACCTCTACCTGTCCTCCCTCTGTCTAAATACGCATCTTTGCTTATCTCTTGTTCTCTTACTATTAAAACCAGATGAAGTTCCTCAGCACGCACTGGAAGGTCTTAGCACTGCATCCATGAAGAGCATATTGACACTGTCCTGTCTGTTCACATCTGAGGCAAATTTTCCTTCTTTGCAGCCTTGTCTCCCTGTTTCCAAGCCTTGCCTCTCATTGTCTGAAGCTTTTCTGCATTCCTTCCCCATTGTTTACTCAGGCAGATCCAAAAAGCAGGTCACTGCTGTCCTTTGCTTATGCCTTCCTCATACCTGTATTGCTGTCTTGACACACTGAGATGAATCTACATCTGAATTCCTTGAGACAGGGGTTATTATTTGCTCCAGTTTTACTTTGAGCTTTGAAGCAAATAATGTTTGTTTGAAACGTAGTAATTCTCAGCAAAGAGCCAGCATGGACTTGAGTTTCAGCCTGAAGCTCTGTGAGGTCAGCAAGTATTTCAGAAAGGAGAGAATAGGGAGTGGCATGGACTGTATGATCACAGCCACCTGATTTTAAAGACTTTACAATTAATGTTTAACCTCAAATTGCTATTAATCACTATGGTTCTCAGGTTGTTGGCTACTACCACAAGCTGTACTTGAGCTAGTTTTCTCTATCATAAAATCTCTCAGGTTTATTTTTATGTAATACTTAGATTCCCAGGATTCAATGTTCATATTGAAGTGCTCCTTTCACCCCGTTCACTTGGCTCGACACAGAGAGATGTAAGAACTGTAAGCTTTTTCTCTTCAGTGTCATTGAAAGTTCAACTTAGGACTCATTTTGCTGAATTTGCACCAAGTAACCATCTTGAATGTTCACAATATTCTGCTGTTGAATTTAGCAAGATTGGACAGGAGCTTGGGATCTCACTCTGAACTGGAGTTTTGTAATGAGGAAATCTTTTATTGAGCCAATGCCTATTGATCAGGCCGTGCTCTTGCTGCAGCTTTTGAAACCCTTTGAAGATGTTCAAGGACACTGAATTGTTGGCTTTTTTTTTTTTCTAGATGGTTGCTCAGCTAAAGGATCATCTTATGAGACATCTACAGTATGTAGGAAAAAAGAAGATTGATCAAATAGTTTTGGATTATGTTGCAAACCTGGTTAGTTTGATTTCATAGTCACTGTTGTGAGCAAGCATTACTTGTTAGATGGTAGATCCTTGGATATGTATTATGTGTATATAGCATATGTTTGGTGGGAGGAGATTCTTTTTAAGATGTTTAAACATATTTTTCAGCTTGATATTGTATATATTGATAAAAGAAATTAACATTATTTAAGTATTTTTAAAAGAGTTGTACCAGTCACTCAGAATACAGAAGAAACTGTTCTCTTTACAGCTTGTACAAATGTGTTCTATTCCCAGAAATTTAAATGGAAACTCATCTGGAAAGTTCAAAGAATGGCCTTTAGATCCATTTGGTTTTCTTTAGAATACATTGCTGCAGATCTTGAATAATAAAAGTGCCACCAGAGGAAATAAAAATTAATTAAAAGGCGCTTTTACTACAATATATGTGGGTAAATCTTCAGCATTCCCACATAGTGCCTTTGTTGGGCTTTTTGAAGTGTGACAGGAGACAGATTTTGCATGAAGAAATCTGTGTAAACTACAGTGAAAATTTGCTTCCAAATTCTTATTTTTCTGTTTATTCTCCTCTTAAGAGAAACTTTAAAAAAAAGCTACAAAAACTGTGACTGTTGTGCACAGAAATTATTGTACCTGGTTTTGTCTGTCTCGACATCGTGTCCTTTAAGCGCAAAATGCAGAGTCCACAAAAGCTGCAATGGCAACTACTAAATCTGTCCTTTGTGCAAGCCCTGCCACACTGTTCAGTAGAAAGTCCCCACAGTGCTGTTTTTTGGAGATGGAAACCTTGGGAAACTCTTGATGCTACTGATGCCTGCACCTTTCCACAAGTCCTGTGCGAGTCAGTTGTGCTGTCAATGTTACAACATTCTCTGAACTGCTGCAGCTTCACTGCAGTTACTGACTTTTCAGGCCTCACTTTATAGCTTGAGAACTTGTTTTGCTGGTAATTGGCAGACTTTTCTGTATTCTGTGTAGGAAAGAAAGAAAAACTAGTGGCTGATTAAAGCAGGAACAGTACAACATGAACCAAAGCTTTGTACCTGAAAATGGTCCTGAAAAAGCACGAGTGGAATGTTTATTCTCCTTTCATTCAATTTCTAGTAACAGCTTTTTCATTTCTAATAAAAAGTAAGATAAAAAATATGAGAACACCTTGATCTGCAAGGCTAAATTGTTGCAGCCTAAATCTTTTAAAACAAATCTCAGCCTTCCCTATTAGCAAACTCTTAAGATTAATCTTATTTTTTTAATGTCACTAAAAGTAAAAATGCACTCAACTCAGTTGGCAGGCTTATTCTTAGAAAAGCTGCTATAAACAAAGATAACCATGAGATTAGCACAGTTGGTTAGAGCATGGTGATAATAACACCAAGGTCATGGGTTTGATCTCTGTATGGGTCATTCACTGAAGAGTTGGACTTGATCCTTTTGGTTCCCTTCCAGCTTAGAATATTCTGTGGTTCTGTAATAATGTGACTAAAAATTGTTTGTGCCCTCTGGCAGATACATGTTAAGTGCTCTTTGGAAAACTTCAAAATTATGCAGTGTTAGACTTGGGCTTCCCCTCATCTTAATCAGAAGCTCTTACATCTTAAACCTTTCTATATTCTCAATGTTTGAATTCTTTGGGGAAATGAATTGATTTGAGTCTTCTCACAGTTATCTGTAGCATCAGCAGTGTGTAGCTGAGCTATTGAAATTAATGAAACAGGAAGAGACTGGAAATTATTTGCTTGTCTGTTTGCTGTCATAAAATATTTCTTTATTTCATGCGGGGGCCCAGGAGTGGCTGAGAATAGGGCTCTGTGGTGTGTAGTCACTGTGTAAATCAATTACAGCTGAAGTTGGAGGAGCCAAGACCTGGGAGCACTGATAGTTTCTCATAAAACCATAGACTTAGGGCTGACTGCTGTCAGAGAACTGTGTGTACTTCTAGACAGAGAAGTAATGTGGGGAAGTGTGAATGACATGTCTTGATGGGAATTCCGTGTTTGCCGAGGAGCTCTGCAGAACTGGGCATTGCCTGGTTCCCACTCCATGTGCCACCCGGCCTGCAGGAGTCGTTTGTATGTCCATAGTCTCTCTCTACCCTGCAATTACTTTGTCTTTGCTTTATTCCATATCTGTTTCTGTCACTCTTTTTCAATTCAGTGAGGCACAAAAGGGGAGAAATAACTTACAGAAGCAGTGTGACATTTGCTGCCCTGACAGCAAGTGGAAGGGGAGGCAGGGTGAGCAGACAGCCTGTGGCACAGGAAAGAGGCAGACCCAAATACACTGGAAGTCACTGCAGTAGCTGCATCTTTTCCTTTTCTTTCTGATGAGGACTCGGCTGCAGAGGAATAGAAAAGGTACCATTTGGATTTGAGTTTCCTCAGAAGGAGTTGCCATATTTCCTGCTCAGGATGGGGATGTGGAAGACAGCAATACCTTGTCTTGCTCCCTTTTCTCCTTTGCTCTTCATTCCTTTCTTTGACTTCTTCTGTGTCTTTCCTGTAGAAACAGCCACATGAGCTGAGCAATGTGGTTCCCAATTATTTCGGTGGAACTTCAGTCTCCTCTGCAGCATGGCCTGGAAATGCAGGTGTTTCAAGTCAGGTGGCAGCCCTGTCAGCCCTCCTGCATGTGGTGTCTCACTGCTGGTCATGTGTCCTCTCATTAGTTTAGAGCACTCCAACGGAGATGGCTTTGTGTACTTGCCCCAAAAATCTTCGTATTGTGTATCTTTGCTACTCAATGAAAAAATGGCCTTGCCTGCTCTGGGTGTAGCTCTTAACTTGGTTCCCCCAGAGACCCTTTGCTAGTGTTGGACAGGAAGCTGCCTGTGCTTCCTCTATCAAACAGGTAATGTTTCCTTTTTCTCATGCACATTATCCTGTGTGTTATATTCTGAAAAAAAGGTTGAGACATGGTTTCTCTTCCTGTATGTATTTCCTAATGTCCATGGTAGATGTTGATCTCCAAAGCGAGTTGGTGAGGGTGTCCCATTACAAACATGCATGTATTTAAGATTCAGGTATGTTGTGATAGCAAGGCTGACTTGACTTAAGACTTTGCTTTCTATACCCTGTGAAAGCTCTACAGTGTGCTATGGTATTAAGCAAAAATATTCTGGAGTATCATACTCTTGAAAAGCATTTTTGTCGAACAAATAGTGGTGATTTCAGAGTTTTAAAGAACCTTCCCTTTACATCAACACTTATCTTCAGATCCAGCTGCAGCTCCTAATGCAGAGGCCTCAACTGCACCCTGTGTGTTGGCCAGAGGTGAAAGTCATTCCAACAGCAGGTGCAGTTCTTGTGATCCTTGTCTGAAAACTGGAAATCACTCATTTCCTGGAAAACTTGCTACTCTCTAGAAAGATTAAACTGAATCTTTCCACTGCATCTAGAAAGTGTGGAGATGGCAAGTATTGGGTGATTGTTTGGCATCAGGTAGCTGTACAAGCCTGGCTGCAGTGGTGGTGGAGGGACAAGGTGCAGAGGAACACTCAGGAGTGTTATTGAAGACCAATATTCCAGTTCTGGCCTTTGCATGTGAACCCCTCCTGTGTGTCCTGTTTCTCTCTGGCTCCAGAGCCTGTGACAAGTTAGACATTGGAGAGGGCAAAGCCAATGAGGGGAAAAGAGAACAGGGAAAAATGATTCATGGATTCTGGCCATCTGGAGCAGGGAAAAGGGTTTGTAACTTCTTGTGACACCTCTTTGCAGAACAGGGGTCAGACTTGCTTCCTGAAAGTTTCCTGGGATTGATTGATTGCTGCACTTTGAGGGCCAGAGATAAAAGATGCAGAGGAAGTGTCTCAGCTGTGTTACTGAGGTATGGAAGTGGTTACACATGACAACCATGAGGAAGTTATTTCAACTCTTCCGTGTGTGGTTTTTCTTTCAGCTGCAGAAGCTGAGATGGCCCAATTGTGAGAACAGGGCTTGTGGCTTTGGTGTGATGACTGTGTGTAGTGGATGTCAGTTTGGGAGCAGAAAGAAACAACAATACGTGCCAAGGGATTGTTTTACTTCACTGTTTTACTTCACTATTTTACTTCACTTTACTTCACAGTGGACAAAAAGGAAACTCAATAGAGGAGAGGCATTTGCTTATCTCATCTTTCCTCCTTGCCAGGACTAGATCTGTGATTCCTCCTGCAGACTTTTCTTGGCAAACTGAGGATTCCACTGTCTTCAACGTCATCCACTTATGCTGAGCCCTTGGGACTGTCCCTTGCCAAATGCTCAGCCACTTGGACCTGCAGTTTTTCCTTCCATGGCAAACAGATCTTTGAGAATTTGATGCAAGAGCATGAGATGAGTTATCTCCAGGAAGCACCATGTGTTAAGTTACTGTATGTCTTGCACAACGATTTGATGAGCTGGAAGCACTTTAAACTTGTGGAATAGGGCAATTCAATTACAATTCAAATTTTAATATCTTTACATTTGAAGTCTCTATGCAAAAAAAAAAACCCAACTAAAACAAAGACCTTGTGGGAGTCCCATGAGAAGTTTTTAACATAAACTGGTGTGTGAAATGAATGAAGGCCAAGGGCCTGCTGTACATGGGCTCCTGGAAACATCCAGTCTTTCCTTTTTTGTTTTAGCTGAACCTGGTACATCGAATAATGAAAGAAGTTTGGAGGAGATACCAGCTTCATTCCTGTGTCTTCTGCTTGTGAGCAAGTCATTTATTAAAGTTTTCTGTCTGCCTTTTAAAATATGGGCATAATGATTTTAGTCTTCAAGAGTACCACTCGTTTGAACAGTCAATGCTTATACTGCTGTGAATGTCAGTGTGACTGTCACCTGCTGTTCCCAGTTTGCTGCTGGGCCTCTCTAAATGTGAATATGAACCATACAGGCAGTTTTACAGCTGGAGTTCAAAGTTGCTGAGTTTGTAGTGGTCCTAAGCTGGGTAGTGGGTGTTAAACACCTATAAAAACCAGGTCACTTATACAAGCACCCTTTTACCTGTTGCTGTTGATTCCAGGTGCTGCTGAGAGACTTGTAAATATGCAGCAGTGGGGGGAGGAGATGGGGACACCACAGAAACTTTGTGTGCCAGCACTGGACAGCTGGTGCTGTTGGTGAGAGACATCTCAGCAAACAGGGCAGCATCTCATGGCACTTCACCCCAAATGCAGGCATTCAGTGCACGCAGTAGAGCAAATTGACCATCTCTGCAGCAGAGCATGGGCACCTCAGGTTCTAAATGTGTTGCTACTTTATTGACTACAGTGATGAAAGAGGAAGTGCAGGAGAGTTTGCAGTGTTTCACATCATGAGTCGGATTCTGGAAGCAGCAAATGGCATGTGCATGCCTTTACCTCCTGGTAAGTCCTATGTTTGGCTGGTTTAATCATAAGTGAGGAGAGCAATGCTGTAAATTCCTCCCAGCAAAGCATTAGTTGCAGCACACATGTCAAGTTAGCTTTGGCAGTATTGAAATCTAGTCAAGACAGTTACAGAGGGGAAAGTCTTTGATAAACGTGTGCAAGTGAAATGATGCAAAACTAAATAGTTACTAGAAAAAACAAAACAGAAGTTTCCAATGGAATGCTTGGGTGCAGTCTTACTTAGAAGTAAGAATTAGACTCTTTTCATTCATATATGTTTTTAGACAACTTCAGTGTCAAGAGCTATAAGGGAAAATCCTATCCTGGAGCAAAGAGAGTTTTTTCTTATGCTGCCCTGCTAATATTTTTCAGTTTTATCCTGAAAATATTAACTTTCAGCCTTGATGGAAAAGCTGGTCTTGATAGTAGACTTTAATTTCCCAGAGCTCCTCATAATCACTTACTGTCTTTTCAAAGCACTTGCTTATTTTTGTTAGGGAAAGAGTTCTTAACATCTTAATGCTTTCTGATTGTGATTGACTCTCTAGCTTGTGTTTCCTGATCTGTCTTCAGTCTTTGAAGCTGTTTTTGGAGTGAATTGTCCCTCTGTCTGTGTGGGCACAAATGTTGCCATGCAGCAGTGCCATGTGATAACGAGACCATCATCTGGCTGATGTTAAATGAGAAACTCAAGTGTTAACAGTGCCTGTGGGAGTGTGTGGGTGGCAGCCACACACTGACAGTGGTGAAGCCTCAGGTTTTAATTAATTAGGAGGAAAGAGAGAGAAAAAGTTAATAGAAGAATTTGGATATGAGACAACAGCTTGGAGATGTTTAGTGACTCTCTAGGACTTTAATGACTGATTTCACTCCCCTTAGCTTTCTTCTTTCTGACAGAATTGTAGTTGGGAGGACTTACAGGATGCCTAAATAACACTACATGACTTGAAAACTGATTTCCTCACCAACTAGAAACAGTCAGAAGTTAAGGGGAGTGATGGCTTTAGTAAGGTCAGTCTCTAATACAGACTTAGGAAAAAAATACATATTGTACCAAACGAGTTTGTCTCCTCCATAGGTTTTCACACTCTGCACTTGGGTCTTGGTGTTCGATGTCTCCCTCTGCACACCCTCCTGCACTACATTGATAACGGGGTCTTGCAACTGACAGAAACATGTGTCAGGAAATTGCTGAAAGGTACAGTATCATGTGTTTCATTTGTTACCAGCCAGCTCATACAGAGTGTGCTTAATCAATCTGTGCCTGGTCTTGATAAATGAAATATAAATATGGGGAATTGTACTTCCTTAAAATACATTTCAATTAGTGTCTGAATTTTTACTTAAAATGGTGAAGTTATTTACAAATACACAAGAAAATATTTGTATAAATGTAAATAACACTAATAGGCCTTATTTAAAATCGATTTTCTCAGTTCATTACAGAGATGATATTTATTCAGAATGTTTCAGCAAAAGTTGAAAAGTGTGTTATGTGGTTACTGGTTGTTTAATTTGGTTTTTTTCTCTGTTTCTTACAGATCTGGATGATACTGAACAGAATGAAAAGCTGAAGTTTAGTATTGTCATGAGGCTTCCTGAGGTAACTAATGACTTTGGATGTAATGTCTTGCACTTTGGAATTGATAGAAAGTTCTTCCCTGTGTGTAGGATCAAGCCAATGGAAGACTTGGTCATGATTCAAATAGAGCCTGATTCAAACAGAACCTGAACATGCAGAGTTTCTCCATCTACTACTCCTGGCCTGTAGGATACTTAAATTATAGATTTGTCCATAGTGTTTTACAGTGTCTCCAGTACCCTACAGGAATCAGCAAGACTGAGTACTTGTCTGCATAAAGCACTGATGATTTAACAGGATTATAGGGGGGTTATGGAGGGTTGTGTGGGTGTTTTAGCATCCATAGAGCCTTTCTCACTTGTGACCTCTGTGTTTGGTTCTATACACTTTTTCCAATATACACTTTTTCCAAGATGTTCAAGAGCTGGTCCAGTAGAAGCTGTAAAATCTGATTATACCACAGCTCTGTGGTGGAAACTGAATTACAAGATCTCCCCTCGGTGAAATCTCTCAGCCTCAGCCACTGGTGACTCCTGTAGCCACACTGAAGATTAGTGATGCTTCATAAAAGCTCCCAGCAGAATGGGAGGCAGACTTGTCCCCTTTTGCTCTTAGTGCACACCACAGGACTGCAGAGAAGCACAACTTCTCAGTGAGCAGAGGAACACCAGGGATCCCCTCGGGGAGTGCCTCGCTGCAGAGCAGCCTTTTCTCAACATAAGTTGCCCATTGTTTGCTCATTCTGGGCTGTTACATATAGTTCAAATGGCCAGAAGTGCCGCTTGGGTTTTCCTCTAACAAAGGCTTCTTTATTTGGCAGCAATTTTGAGAAGGGGTAGAGGAGGAGAACTCCACAGGATGTTCTTTGTCCTCTGTGTCTTGTTTTGGGCCTGGGCTGGAGAGCTGGGGTCAGCCCCGGGCCTGTGGGTGGGGAACACCCTTCCAGCTTCACTCTGACGTGAAGGCTGAGCTGGGAGAGCTGAAGGGGATGGGTACTGCTGGCCATGCACAGTAGACTCAGTGCCTTATTGTATCTATTTACAGCTTTGGGAAAAAATGCAGGGAGTAGTTTGTTTGCCAAAAAGGTCACTTTGGGGTGACTTGGACTATTTTGAGCAGGTTACATTCAGTAGATGATTTCCATCAGGAGCAAGGATTTAAGCACCATTGAAACTGTACAGCATTTACTAAAATTAACTCCTGCAGCAGTCTGCATTGCAGTACAGCTGAGAGGGAGGGGGGAAGACCTAGGTAGGGAAAATTGCAGAAGGTGGAGCTAATTTCACACTGTGTTCCTATTTTTTTGCTTATTGGTTAGGATTGGAAGTTTTAGGAAGCCTGACTTTGAATCTCTTTTGCCTCTGGGAATGTGCATTGATGTTATCAGTTTCCAGGACGATGACCAGAATAATGGGAACAGAACTGTGTTCCCAGTATCTTTTCACTGCCATTGGTGTTATGCTTGTGTAAGATTGCTCAGACTGAGCCTGAGAGAAGCCCTGTCCTGAATGGAACCTTGAGGAATGGGGCGTCTACATTGTTCTCTGGAGGAAGAATAGATCCAAACCACAGTCACAGTAAAGGATAAATGGTCATTTTAAGTCTCAATTAATATTTAAGTACACATGCCAAGTGGGACAGTGGCACTGGGACAGAGCGATTGAGCTGAGTACTAAGCAGTGAGGTTTTTGATTTCTCACAAATTGGGAACACATTGTCATCTCTCAGTTACTGCCTGTGAAAGGAAGGCTCAGTGGCTAAACATGATGACATCTTGGCCTCTGTCATCAGTGTCTGAAAGCAAAGCATCTGTGTTACAACCTGGACTTTGTTTCGGGTCTTTTCCTCCTTTTCCCTCTCCTAAATTTCCACTGTCCTGTGTTTATCTTCTCAGATTTTTAGGTTTTGTTTTTTGCTTACTAGGCCCTTGGTCAAAAGGTCTGCCAGTTCTGGGATCATCCGATAAATGCGAATTTAATTGCACGGAAATACGTGAAACATTTGCTTGAGAAGCTGGGGAACAAGCAGGTAAGAACACAGAGGCCATTTTTCTGATCTGGTGCTTTGACAGTGCTGAGATTGCTGAGTTTTCTGTACACTGTAACACACTAAAGAAACACTGGAACTTGGTGAACTAACCTGCAGTGTCCTTCCTTACAGTACAGCAGGCCTATCCCTGAGAGATTCTCGGTCCCTGTGGAGTTTTTGCCACTGAACTATCTGACAAATATGTTGGCAGAGATAGAGAATCAAGGTAATGTTAATCCTGTACTTTGGAAGACCAGTAATTGTTACCCTTTGATGCTCACTCAGATGTATCCTAACTGTATTGACATAAATTAATTCTAAAACTCCAGGGATGTCTGAACACATAGGTTCGCTCATCTTTCCGTTGATGGGAAGTGCCAGGGGGCTTCTTCACTGCATATCCATTCATCCAAATCCTCTGTGTTTTGGATCCAGAAAACAAACCTCCATTTCTCAGAACATGTGTAGTAAAATGTAGTTGATGTACAGTGTGGTCGTAGCTGTTGTTTTGTGTTCAAATGGGGAGAGAATGGTTTGGTCCTTATGTATGTTCCTTATGGCAGCTACGAGGCAGCCAAATTCAGATCTTCCACTTTAGAAAAGAGTACCCATGTCCCTGGATTAGGAGGTATTCTGCAGTACTAGACATTTTTCCTTGCCTGCTTGTTAATTTTTTGTGAAACACTGTTCCCATTGATGAGGGCATTTGGTTCATCCAGTGAACCAGAGCATCCAGAGGTTTTGAATTCTGCTGAACAAGCAGGATCCACTAATGGAGGCAGTACTGGCTGTGCCTGTACCAGTAAGCAAAAGAAAATAAGGATAAGGACCTGAAGGCTAAACCGAGATTGTCCAAGTATGGGTGTCATCCCATTTGGAGAGGGAAAAATGAAACCTTATAGCAGTATATGAGCATGTGCCCTGGGCCATTTTATGCACTAGCACTAACACAGCCACTGTGCTTCAGTCTGGGTTTGGATCTCCAGTGGTTTGGAAATCTCTAGCAGCCTCCAGAGATGGTCTAGCTTCCCTCTGGATGGGATATCATTTAATTACATCTCACTAACAGGACAGTTTTTGCCATGGGTGAGCATCCAAAGGACACTGCTGAAAGCTGTAGGTATTTTAGGGTATATGAAAACACACTTCTGTCTGTTTGCCCTTATTTTTTGGTATTGTGGATGAAGATGTTTAATAGACTGCAGGGCTGTAAGTCTACAGGAGCATGTACAAGTTTGTAAATGCTTTCTCACCATGTTTTTCTAGGTGTGCATCAATATGAGAAACAAGACCATGTTAATGCAAGATTTGTGGAGGAAACTGCACTCAAGCACACTATGACACTTTTAGGCCTCAAGTATTCCTGAAATAACATGCTGTTGAAGAAGGCTGTCCAGCTGTGGTGCTTGTGTAAAAGTATTCACTTAAATGCCATGTTGTTTCCCTAATAACCTGCAGTTTTGAGTAGCTGCCAGTACTGACATGACTGACTCAGAACAGTGTTTGGTCCAACATACTAAGGCTGAAATTACTGACTTCTAGATAAACCCTAGAGAAATGCATTTGACACAAACCCAGGTTGGAAATATATCTGTGGTTTCATTTTGAAGAGGTCAAGTAAGTGGAATGACAGCAGGTATCAAAACACACTGTGAAAATTGGTATTAATGTCATTTTAACAAGACAATCCTGGAAAGGGCTGTCCAGTTGTACAGAAACAAGAACCAGTAACGGTTTACTCAGATAAATAAAAGGATTTCTTGGTGTGATTTTGGGAAGCAGGTAAGAATAACAAATCAGTTTGCATTTTAGGCATCAGTAATGATGTATATATTCCTTGTGGTGGTCATCAGATACCTGACAGTACTTCTGCCTCTGGAGCTGCATTGTAATATTTTCAGTTTTGCAATTAGCACAAAATATCATCTCCTTAAAGTGCATGTGACAATTTTTGTTGGGGTTTTTTTGTTTGCTTGTTATTGTTTGGGGTTTTTTTAAAGATATGTATAATATGTTGTAAGTAATACCGGATAAGAACAAAGCTTGTGAAATTCATCTTAACAGTAGCTTGGACAGAGTTTTACATAATTCTTTCTTACAACTTTTAGTGTTACAGTTCAAACCTCAGCTTCAGAAAGAAACTTAGGGAGGCTGCTTTTCCTTTGTTTTCAACTTCTATTTGTACATAACTGAGCCAGTATTGTTTGTTCTTTTGTTTTCAGTTCTGAACTGTGACATTAATTTAAAATGGTAATAGTGGTTTCTTATGCAGAGAAGATTGCCAAGTTCTGCCATGCAGGAATTCTGGTCTTTATTGGATTTTACAACAACTCTACAAAGTCTCAGATTATTAAACTAGAGAAACTCATTGAGAATTTCATATGCTATGGCAGTCTTCAATAACGATATCCTCTCTGAGTAGATTCCACTGATGTTTCCTGTTCCTTACCAGTGAAATAAAAAGATCCAGTTCCTGGGAGTGACTCAGCAAGTTCATGGTCACTCCCTTGTCACTGCCATCAGTGAAGCTTTAGCTTTCTCAGTGACTGCAGGGGGGGAAGGAATATTTTTGTCAATATAATTAGAATTTCTATGGGAAGTGTAAACTCCAGTCCCAGACTGCAGAAAGCCATGTTCGTGTGTAAGTGGTGGCCACTTTGTTCATATTATATTAATAACATGAGAAGATTTTCTAGCCTTTTCTTTTCAATGAAATGTATTATAACATATTCTCAGATGTAATAAAACTTCACCTGGAAAAAAAATAAGTATAGCAAGATGATCACTCACTTTTCTTAACACTTTAAAAATACTGCACTGCATTTGGCATACCAGGAGAAGGGACTGTGGATCACTGACTAGTTAACTGTGGTTTTGGCATGAAAAAATACTTTGTTTTCCATATGGAATTTGGCTGAACACTAATAAACGTTCCTTCAGTGCAGAATAAATGCTGCTGACCCTTGAGATTCAGCAGCCAGAAATGGCTTCTCCTGCTTCAGGTGCTGTCTGTTCAGATTTCAGATGGCTTTGCAGTAGATTTTCGGAGATGTCTCCCATCTGAACTGGATTCACTTGGTTTGAGAGGAGCCAGAGTGCTGTAGGGCCGTGGGAATGGGGAGCTCTGTTCCCAGTCGGGGTTAGAGGTGGTTGGGCATCGTTGGGCTCTCGGGTGGGCACGGCCAGGCACTGCATCCTGTTCCTCCTCTGCAGGGTGCTGTCAGAGAACACAGTTTGGTCACACAGGGATTGTGTGCTTTACAACTCCAGTGCTCTCCTGGGCCAGTGTACAGAATCTGTGAGCACCATTAGCCTAATCCTTGGCAAGCCAGGAAAGCTGGAGGGGTATTAAAAGGAAAGCCTGAGGTTTTGACCATGTAGATGGAAGTTTGTCCTTTTAAACAGTAGACAGTTTGAGCCTGTCATGCTTGTGTTATTTGTGAAGATAACAGATTAGAGGAACTTCTAAAGGCTATAATAATTGTGGACAGAAGATCTCAAGAACAGTTCTGTTCCTGAACAGTTACTGCAGTGAGCTTTTATTCACAGCACTGAAAGGAAATGAAGTCACAGCATGAGAAGTGTCAATGACAGAGAAATTTCTTATTCTAAACCATTACTCTTCTGTAGGAGCTCTCTGCTCTGGGGTCACTGACTGTCTCAAGGACAGAGGGGTTGGGTTTGAAGCACTATTTGATGTGCTGCCCTGCCTACCCTGTGTCTTGCCCAGCAATCTGATTTCTTGCTGCTTCTTATCTGATGTTCACTGCATCTGATATGTGGGAAATGCTAAACTTACTTCTCCTGAACCCTACATCCTGCCTTTTGCAGCTTTACCTCGAAATCCAGTGGAAAGCAGTATTCCACTGCTGGCTTCCTCACCCATCAGCCACAACATGGTCACACAAACTACTTTAGCAAACCAGGGTGAGGCTTTTAGTATAAGATCTTAAGATTCAAGGACTAGCTGTAAGCAGTGTTGCCAGACCAGAGTTAGAACTCCACAAACCCACTCTAGTAGCTGTCTCTGTGTGTACCATCCTCTTCCCTGGCTCCTGGAGCTCCACGTGTGCTGGGAAGCAGCTCTGCAGGAGTTAGCACAGCTCTTTTGGAGAGACCAGCTCGAGCAGTGGAAGGATGGGGCTGTAACCAAATTGCAATGTATGACAAAAACTTACTTTAGTTCTGGCTTCAGCTGCTGCTTTTTGCATCTTCTCATTGTGTAGAATCTTCAGCCATTCCTTTTCTGTTTCTTTAGGAGGGGGAAGGCCTTGACTTATCCTCGATGAAGCAATCATCACAAATTGTTCTTTTTCTCTCATTTCCTCCTGCAGTTTAATGACAAGTGCTTGCTTCATGGACAACTCTGCAATAAGAGCCCTTGTCTCCTGGGTTCTGTCCTTTATCTTCCTCTGCAGTTCATTTATCTGGAATTCAAAACAGCTGTGTTGTAGTTGGGGCTTCCCTTTAGGCACTTAGTGGGCCTGACACTTAGGTCAGCATCAGGTATGTGAAAACAAGTCCAACTTGACAAGTTTTTAAATAATAGTTCCATACTTGAAAATTAAGTAATTTCTCTGAGTACTTGGAACCACAGAAATTGGCACCTCAGGAAGTCAAATTTACTCCAGTGTAAGACACAGAAAAGCACATTTGTCATTGCCTTCTCCTTTCAGCTGGACAGCAAAACTTCCCCTGCCCTCAAAGGCCTGGGATCCCAATTCTATTTGAGATTATGCACAATTAACTTTGTAATAAAGGCTGAATAAATCCAATTCTTAAAGATAATTGAGTGACAATGCAGATGCAGTGGGGCTGTGGGTTGTGACATCCTTGGAAAGGAGACAAAAGGAATGTGACAGGTATCCTTGAGTATGATTGGAGATGATTTAAAAAAAAAAAAAAACCAACAAAATATAAATACTCCTTAAGTGACAAATAGGAAATTGGAGAGTCAGAGCACTTGTGAATGTAACTTTTGGCACACTGCCATCCTTATAGTACTTTATTAGCCTGTGGCCATCATTTCACAAATACAGGTACCAATCATGATGTTTCTCTGTCTGTGGAAAATTAAATATATATTATAAAAATCTGTTTTGTTTTAAGCTATTTGTGCCAGACTTAACACCTAAGAAAGAAAAAAATCAACCCTGGCCTTGTTTTACATTAATTAATTAGCATTGGTTTTGCCCTTTCCCTCAGCTCTGCTCTATTTCCAGCTTTTTCATTAGGAACATGGGGGCTGGGAGTATTTTTGGTCTTTCCCAAACAATACTACTGGCAGTTAAAAGGAAATAGCTCTAATTATATAAAAATAACTGTATTGGAAATTATGTTTCCTGTGTGATTCTCCCTGCCTTAAATAACAAAGGAACTTGAGCTAGATACCAAGTTCATGTTTTTGTATGTTGGAGTAGAATTTGCATGGCCTTTCTTTGTTTCTTTTTAGCCTTTGACATGTTTGTAGTTAAGTATACATGCAAGAGGAGGATTCTACAAAGTTTCTAGGCATCTACTTCAGAACAAACTAATCTTATATTTTGGTGAAAGGTACCAATTATGGTGCAAATTTCTTTTAAAAAGAAAGTACACCTGTCTAATGGTTTTGGTCTATTTTATCTGCATTACTGTTACTACACATGTCTGTAATTTCTGAAGAGTAACATATGATTTGCCTATTGATGTTTCTGGCCACTTTTGTAATTTGCAAGTGAATCACCTCTTGCTCAGATATCATTTCACTTTGTATAGTCTGGCAAGCAGAGCATGCAGTGCCCTTCTTACCCTTTTAGCCCACAGCAGTGTGTCCTGCTTCCCGTCCTCTGTCGTGGCACGGATTCTGTCTGTCACCTCGGAAATGGAATCGCAGAGAAATTCCATCCTCAGCAACCTCTGCTCCTTTTGCATCAGCTCTGCTTCCAGCTGCAGGAAGGAAGATACAGGATGTAAGGAAATGACAGGGGAAGGTGCAGCACAAGGTGCTCTGTGATTGCTTTGAGCTGCTGCATTAATACCAGTGAACAGCCAAAACCTCTCTTAAGAGGGTGGCAGGTCTGCCTCCCGCTCACAGCCTGTGTGTAGTGGTGGAACAGCTCATGGCCAGCTGCCAAAGACTGACAACTCTGTTAGCAGTTTATTCTTCTGCATTTATCTTCCTCTGCTGCCCTTTCTGTGCCTTCCCCTAGTGAGGTGGGTCTGCCCTTAAGTGCCAACGATGTGAATGGACTGGTTAGCAGAGGATGCTGCAGAACCAGGTGTACCTCTGTCACAGGTTAGATTTCTTTTTGAAAATTTTTCCATCACCACCATGACGCTATTAAACTCTGAGGAAAAGGTATCCCAACTAAGCCAAGGACAGAGCCCCTCAGCAAGGGTGTGGGTGGAGGGCTCCGTTGTCTTTGGCCTGGGAGATAAAGACCCTTGGCAGCAGGCCATTCTGGCCCTGATTGCAGTGCCTGCCTTTTCCTCCCCTTTCTTCTCCCCTCTGGCTTGGGACAACANCGATTGCAGTGCAGGGGAGGGGGAATGCCTGCCTTTTCCTCCCCTTTCCTCTCCCCTCTGGCTTGGGACAACAGAAGGACTCTGAGGAACCAGCCAGGTCCCACTGGTTTTTCGTGGCAATCCTGGGAAGAGGGCCTGGTGCTGCCTCGCCGGGGCTGTTTTTCTCAGAACCAGACCTCCTCTTGCTGCGGCCTCTGCCTCACGGGCCCAGCTCCTGAGTCCAGGGGGACCCTGCAGCACCCCCGGAGAGAGGGCAGAGCCCCGCCTGCAGCCCCGCTCAGAGCAGCCTGTCTGCTTTTCCCTCCATCTCCCGCTGTTCCTGTATCACACGAGTGACCATCGTCCATCTCAGCAGCAAAACCGGGGGAACCCCCGTTCCGTGTGGGGTGAGCCCACAGGACCCGCCTGTTTCCCCACAGGTGTGACCACACTGGGGAAAAATACACACAGGGAGCAAAAGGGGTGGGGCTTGTTGGGCGGATTTTTCTTGTTACTGTTGTGTTACTGTTTGCTCCTTTTTAATGTAAGTATATTAATATAAGTGTCGGAGTCCAGGATATCGAGTTTACACCTCGGATTGCCCTGGAGGGTCTGGGACCCTCACAGAGACCCCAGGAGAATACAGTTTTTGATCTGTGTCCCTGGGAAGGGCTTCCAAAACTGATAGAAGCAAAAGCAGCAGAAAAATAATTTGGCTTATGGTNAACAAGAAGCAATTACTACGGGCATTTTTACAAGAACATAATATATAAGCATATTAAAGTATAAGTAAATAATTGTTGCTTCCGTTTTCTACATTTTTTGACTGAAAGCCTTTTAATTTGAAAGGTATAGTAAAGTGGAGAAGTTTTTCCTTTCCACTCCAGGAAGGTATTGTTCAAACCTGGTACAACCTCACAGAGCTCTCCCTCCCCAGCCTCTGCTGGAAGAAGTCAAAATGTCCCATGTCCAGTTGACCTGGAAAGCAGACACTGGGCTGGAGTTCACAACAGCCAATCCTAATTATTTAATTCCTCTTACAGAAAGTTTGTTTTAAAAATAAAAGACGCCATTTGCATTTTCTAAAAGAGGTCAAGCACAGGAGAATAGCTTGTGATGTGAGAAGTGGTGTTACCTGTTCAATCTTTTTTAGCAGTTCAGGTCGAGATGGGTCCTTTCCTCCTGTTTCTTGCTTTCTGCTTTCATTTGTGGCATCACCAAATATTTCCTCCAGCCGTTTAATCTTGTCCATGCACTGGGAATACTAACAAAAAAGAAAGCTACAACAGTTACTTGTTCCCACCAAACTCATCCCCATACCTTGGTTTGCAGAATTCAACAGACATGGTTTCTTTGTACTGGGAAGGAGGGAGGATTGCACAGAGAATTATGAGCCATTTTTTAATTTTCTTTTAAAGAGAACTACAGTGTCACAATTGCAGGACAGAGGGAACCCTGCTGTCTGACAGAAATTGAGTTCCACCTGTTTCTTGGTCCTCAGGCTACTTTTTTTTATCATCAGGAATACAATAGAAAATCCTGCTTCCTCACATGATTAGCACTGAAAGGTCTCATCCCTACAGGCATCCAAGTTTTCTACACTAAAGTTCCCAGGCATGTGTCCTCAAGTGACTTAGTGGTGACACTGAGCAATGTGGTACCCCTGGGACTCAGAGAGACAGGTGTTCCCTGACCTTTCTGATGTGAGACCTTCCCATGGAATAACACTTCCCAGAATATGCTAGATGGACATAAATACTCACTGAAGGAGTGACTGGGGCCATTTTTCATGTTTGGACTTGCAGGACTGACAGTGGTGGGGTTGTGTGCTCTGATAAGCACCTGGCTGTCTGTCAGTGTGTTGTCACTGCAACCTTGAGCTATTAGCACTGACATAACAGTACCCAAGTATAAATGTTAACCATCCACTGCAGGTGATGATTGATTAAGGAAATTAGTGGTCACTGGCTCTCAAAGTTATGAACAGTCACCAAAATATAAAGTAAATGTTTAGATGTTGCTGGGATGGGGTTTGGCACTGGAAGTTTGACAAATCATATTTAACTAGAAAAGGGAAAATTGACTTATCTTCTAAGGTGGGAATGGAACATTACTAGAATACTTAAATACTTCCATTTCCAATAAAAAAGCACCACACAGCTCACTCCTGTACACTTTGTCTAAAAGCAGGTAAAGTAAAAACCTTAAATGATTGTAATGAGCAATTTCCTTGGCAAATTATCATTCAGTGCATAGCTAGGTACTGAAAGATATGTTTTAATTATAAACATCTAAAACTCAAGCCCAAAAATACACAGAGTGGAAGAATGTAAAAGCAGAGCCAGCACAAACAGCAGGATGCAGCTATGCTTCCAGGGATCTTTCCTATCTGCAGCCAAATTTCTCAACCACTCAGAGGAAAATGCCTTGTTGGAGGCAGTGGTACCTTAATGAGATTAGGGGCGACTTACTAAGGACAATTTTGCAGGACTGAACAGTTAATTTAGAAAAGGACTATTGCAGCAAAACCACTGTCCAAAAATCCATAAACAAATCCATAAAAAGTTTCCTGTTAGAAGTAAATACTAGGCTCACTCACTTTAAATGCAATATGAATTAGAAGTGATGAGAGGCAAGCTAATCTGACAGTATGGGAATCAAAGTGTATTTAGAGATAACCATTCTATTCTATGTCTGCTTCAGTGACATGACTATAGCTATCTTCCTTTATTTTTTCCTACTTTCTAGTATTTTCCTTAGACAAGACTTAATCTGAGTTCTAAGAGATTCTAAGTCTTAAAATGGAAAAAAAAATCCTTCCTTTCTTGGAGTGGATTTGATACATGGGATAAGAAAAGGCTCTAGAAGAGAGGCTTTTCTATGTTGTATTGTAATCTGTCAGGGGGAATTGCTGAAGGATGAACACACAAGAGGGAACACATGCCTGGATATAGCGACTGGTCTGAAAAAGTGGACACTGGGTGCTTATTTTTGAAATCTTAGAGAAGGTCGGTGAGGTATGGACAGAACCAGAAAAGAGCAAATATCAGACCTATTTTAAAAAATTGGAGGAAAAGGATCTATAGAACCACAGATAAGTTATCTTCCCTTTCTGGAGAATAAATCTGGAACACATAATTAAGTTTTCTTTCTAGGTATCAAGAAAAGAATAAAGGCAGAAATAACAGCCAACACAGGTGTATTGAGTCCTGCCAAACGAGACCAATGTCCTACTATGACAATTTCACAGGATGACAAGTAGTAGGTATCATACATCTTGATTTTTAAATTAATTCTATCATCTCATATGTTATTCTCATTAAAAAAGCAAAGGAAATGGGTTCTTGACAAAAATACATGGTAAATACCTCATCCATAGAATAAGGTTAAGCTCAGAGAGACTGCAAGTATTTTTTGGAGAAGAGCCAAATTCAAAATAACCTTTGAAAAGAGGTTATTTGAAACAAAAAGATAATAATAAATAAAAAAATGGAAGTTGCTACATGTAGGCAGGACAAATTGCCTGTACAAACACAGGATCAAGGTCAACTGGTTGGATGCCCTTTCTTTAAAAAAGGGTCTGGTTGTTACATACAGTTATATAAAGATGAATTACTATATCATGTGTCAAGAAAGGCTGGCATCATACCTGAGTGCACAAGCAGGAATGTAACCTGCAAGATGCCTGAATGAGTCCTTTCACTCTCAGCTGCTGGTACTACTCACTGCACCCCACGACAAATAAAGACCATATTGCCAAAAATGAAATAAAAGCAGAAAAAGAATGATCTAACAAAAATCTGTAAGGGCTGATTGAAAGAACCAGGGTTGTGTAGCCTAGAGGAACATGATTAACTTCCTTCCAGTAACATGAAATGTTGCAGAAAGGAAAAGAATAGTCTGTTTATCATATCGCTGGTGGACAGAATACAAATCAATACTCTCACACAACAGCAAGAAAGATCCAGGCTAAAGGATTTGAGAAAATCTTTCCACTGTTAAGGAAGGACTGGGATAGCTTGCTTGGGAAACGGTTTTCCCAGTGGTGGCCTGAAAGCACAGCTTAGCCCTCTCAGGAATGACAAGCAATCCGAAGCTGGAGTGGAGCAGATTGCCTAGATAAACTCTCTATCTCTCTACTAGTCCCACTATTCTATGGCTGTGGTGATGTATCTGGAGATTTTCATAGGATTGTACTAAAACCTGGACAAATGTTGCCAAATGCCTCAAATAAACCGAGAGTCCTTGTACATTAGTTGAACTCTGAGGCATGAGAGTGCCATCCACAGCACCGTGACAGCTCAGCAGGTCTGCGTGTTGGACTAATTAATGATTAATGTTAAGTATTTCTCATTGATGCATGAAGGCAGATTAGTTTTTATGGGTCACTTCAGTCAGTAGGAACAGTCCCTTGATGTGCAGTTCCAATTAAAAGTTACATGGTTTTATGCCTAGAGAAAACCACCTTATAATCTCATCAGGTACTTTTTGTGTGTCAGATAAAGGAAGTACCTGTAAATATTTCTATTTTTATATCTTTACAATGATAGTAACAAACCTACCTAGTCCATTTTACTAGCACTTGCTTAGAAGAGGTCTGGTCTTGCTTCAGATGATGGGGTTTTTTTGGCTGAACTATTTACCAGTGTTTCACTCTTTTGTGGAAATAGGCAGCTGCTGATGAAAAGTGTACAAGTGGAACATACATCACTTTGATGATTAAGCAGCTCATGTGGAATATAGGAGACTCAGGTGAAGTGTTTGTTCTGCTGAATTGGCACACAGCCCTGATCTGGGCTTTTCCCCTTCCCAATGGGCACCACAGCTGCTGAGATTATGGGTCACTTTCTGCAGCCTGTACATATTTCTGGTTTTAATTGTTTACATTTGTAGTAATGAAATACCCAGTCCATGTTACTAGCACTTGCTTCAAAGAGGTCTGGTATTGCTTAGGACTGAAGGAGAAAGAAAATTTAAGAGGCATAGATAGAGGATTCGGTCTGTCCGATTTGGACATTCTAAATTGTATTTGAATTGTAGATGCCTTTTAAAGAATCACAGAATCAAAGAATCAATTAGGTTGGAAAAATCTCTGAGATCATCAAGTCCAACCTACAACCAAACACCACTGTGTCAACTAGACCATGGCACTGTAATGTCCAGTCTTTCCTTAAACATCTCCAGGGACAGTAAGACCACCACCTCCCTGGGCAGCTCATTCCAATGTCTAATCACCCTTTCTGAGAAGAATTTCTTCCTTCTTATATAGTCAAAGTGTCCCAAGCCATGGATGGGCAGAGGTAGATGCCTTGAGAATAGACCTCCTGGAGAAATACTGTGCTCCCTACATAAAGTTACCAGGATCTCCCTCTGTAGGCAAAGACACACAATTCTTTCCATTAATAAAGAGACATTGTTCACTTATCTGCAAAATTTGTGGATTTTTGTTAAGATTAAGGACATTGCCTTCTACACAAGATCAGAACAGGATGGAGAAATTAAACACAGGGGAGAATTCAGACAGGAGATTCACAGCCTGCATTGGAGGAAGTCTAAGGGCCTCTGATAGAAATCAGGGTTTCATGGTCCTGTGGTGCACTGAGCCTCTGTCTGAACATTTATAATTATCTACATGGAAAGTCAGACAAATGACAGACCAAAATGAGCTTCTGTTACCTCTTCTTCAGATTTCAGTGTGGCTTCAGAGGTTGGTTTCATAGACCAGTGATTTAAAGCTGTATTCATTACATCAAGTCCAAGTCTCATCCAAATGATCATTATTGTAATATCTTTCAACCATGATAACTGAACAGAAGCCAAGTCAGATTTCAACATGGAGTCAAATCTGTAACTGGTACCAGAATTAGCAACCTGAATTTGGCAACCAACACCCGAACTTAAATTCAGGCTTATGGTTCTTATTTAAATCATGGAGATAAAACTAAACAATTTGAAACTGCTTCTCCCTGGACATGATGCCTGTTGGGAATGACAGTAAGAGTATTAATGCTGAAATGGTTGAGCATAAGGAGGTGGATGAGTTAACAGCCAGTTTGAACCAGTAATCATAGTATCTAGTTAAATTTTAAAGGCTGTTAGCTGATTATTTGTCATTGTTCACTGGAAAATCTCTGATTTAAGAACATTTATTAAGACTACTGCATGTGTAATATCACATCACTGTATTTTCCTACATTTTAATTTTATGTCAATATTGCAAAAAGATTTAAAGCACCTGCAACAATAGCCTCCCTTTAGCAGTGATTTTAGGCTTCATATGAGCCACCAGCACAAAGGAGAAAGTTGCAGGAATGCAGAACAGAAAAAAGCAAAGTTTCATGATTGACTCTGTCAGTTCAAAAAATCATATGTGTTTTTTTACTGTATTTGACTGACTCTCAGTCTCATTCTAAGTCTTACCTGAAAATATCTTTTTTTTTCCTTTAGTCTTTTTTTTTTTTTTAGTTTTTTTTCATACTGCCTCTGTTCATAGTTTAAATCTGTAATGGTCCTGTAAAGTTCTTTGGGGTATGGTTTGCATGAGATATTGTACTATATTTTATTCTTGGAGCAGAGCATACAGCTTCTTCAAAAGGCCAGAAGAGAATAGTGCAAGCACTATTAAACTGAGTCACAGCTCCCATTGATGCAAGTTTGAGAGGCAATGGTACATCCTAATTTATGATTTTGTGCAGGCACTAACAGAGTATGTATGGGAAAAATTACCATCTGGAGATAAGGTCAAAAGTAAATGAGCCATTTCAGAAAGCAAGGAAAGAATGTCCCAAGAACTGCATTTTGTTAGTTGTTTAATGTTATTTTGTAACTAGAACTAAAACTTACACTGTTTTTGTGTAGAAGAAAATATATGTGGATTATATCATTGTAGGCTGCAAAGTTTCCAGAGTAGGCTCAGGGTCAAGTGTGAATTGAGTTATTATTTCAGAAATTTGACAATCTAAGTGTATCTCCCACCCCTCCACCTACTCCATCAATACAGTTTTAACAAATTCTATCTACAGTCCCATTTTTGCCCCATGACTCCCATTCTCCAGCTTAGTCATACTGACATTTCAGGCAATGGGGAGGGTTAGNCTGAAATAAGGCCAAAAAGAAAAGGTCAATTTTTTTTAAAAATTACTCATATTCAGTATATTCTATTCAAAAGCAAAAGCAGTGATCTTGAAAGACAGTAATAATCTGGGAAAATGTACAGTTTTCACAAATATTATTTTAATATAATGACAACATTTTAAATAAGTAACGAAATAATTGCAATGTGAAGATCAGAGAACAAACACTTGGAAAGGTTACTCTTGTCTCTCACATAATTTTTAAAATCTTCTTGCCTTCCACAGCATTTAAAAATGGAATAAGAAGACACAGAAATTTAGATCATCTGCATTTTTATACCTTATCTGTGCACAACACACAAACAGCAGGGGGATATAAGTTCTCAAGGCATTCAGTAGCCAAGCCACCATATTTTTTGAGTAATAGTTGTGAAGAA
>WEIV01031060.1:48438-88578 GCA_013390005.1 Calyptomena viridis
GAGAATGCAGTCACAAGACTGGCTGGTAAGAGCCTCAGCTGGGACCTCATCTATTTGACTTATGGCTTGTAATTCTCTACCAGAAAAACTATGGACAAAAGCTTAACTTTTCCCTTTTTAATTATTGAGTGACTAATACTGAGATAATTACAAGCATGGAAATAATTTTCCATATTTGCAATGCTTCCACAAGGACAAACTCAGTTTTGCAATCCTGACTTGCATGCAGCCTCAGAGTACTGAACCAAAGAGCCATTTTGCCACCTGCACAAATGACTGTGAGGGCTGTAGATTGGACCTAGGCTTCAAAATAAAACTGTTTTCAAGAATCAGGTTCTTTAATCTCACAGACTCATGTTATAGATAATTTTAGTACAAATCAATTGCTTACTTTTAAATGTACTGGACAGATGACAGATTAATTTAGATTAAATACTTATTACTTCTCAATAATAAACTACTGTTGATACCATCTTCTAATAAAGAAAAGCACCTTTTCTTTATTTTGTCTCATGAACCAGGACTCCAAGCCTCACATGAACATTAAAACAAAATGGCTCCTCAAAGCTAGAACAAATCCCTGCTGCTCACACCAATCTTTTCCTTGTTCTTCTGCTAATTTGATTTTTTGGTCTATATTCCTACTTACTGAGGCTTCTTATCAGTTATGTAGAGACATTTCATGGCTCTGAATGCAATTTTACCAGACCAAATGGGGATCACCATTTTTCCTTTTACTTTATTACATTTGCCTAGTAGTTATTGAGAGAAAGAATACTCCCAGAGTCAGCTGTGACTTTGGGATAGTGGCCCAAGCTTTATACTCTCAGTAAAATGGTTCCAACCCTTATTCTCCTGTGCTGTGCACTCAAGCAGACACGATACAATGAGCCCAGTACAACTGTGCAGCAGAACAGGCCACAAACTGGAAGAGGAGGCACACACCTACAGGGGGAATACACCCCACATATCCACAGTGGGAATACCCCTAATCCATGTATCCCTGACAGCTGAGGTGTCACAGATGCTTCTGAATACCTCATGTATCTATTCAAGCTATGAAAAGAGACACAAAATTCCTGGGAAACTACTGATACTATAATGCTACAAGCAATTTAAATTTATTCTGGGAATGTCGACTACTCGTTGGAACAAAAAAAAGAACTAAAACAGAACATGAAATATCACTTTCAGCTCTTAAAAAAGGTATCTGATCTGGAAAAAACAGAGGCAAGCAAATAGGAAATTAAATACAGATAAGGGAATATAGAATACTAAGGGACCTCGAGACAAAAAGTAACTGCTAATGTTATGGCACATCCATATGACTCCACAAAGGAGAAACTTCACTGTTGTCAGATTGGAATCTGAGCACAAAAAAGGTGCTAAGTACCCTTAGCTATCAGAGAAAGTGAATTGAGGCAGGAAACAAAGGCATCAGAGATAAGAGGGAGGCTTCAGAGAAAGAAAGTCAGGGAGAAACTGGAAAGCAGATCTGCAGTCTCTCACTTACAGCTCAGCTCTACTAAATAGACATTAAAAAAAAAGGGATAAAGCAGTATATAAAAGACAAGAATATTCCCTTCAAAAACTTTTCTCCTTTTCCTCTTCTGCCTACTATACATAAGAAGGTAAACAAACATGTTTGTTTTCAGACTAAACAGCCATTAGTCATAATTCCCAAAGAGAAGTTTACTTGCAAGTGCCAAGCACAGCTGGGACTGTATTAACACAGTTGGACAACAAGGAAAACTGTGTTCCAGAGACATCAATGGCCAAGAGAGGCTGGATCACGAGTTTTTATCCTGAGAAATGAAGGAAATCAAGCTGTCTCCTAACAACAAGCTTCTAATACCCTTGATGCAGCTTCCCTCCTGTGAGACTGCCAATGCACACAGATATTTCAGAAAAGGTGGCTTCATTCCTTGTTTAAAATCTTCAGGCATATACACCTTCATTTTACACCAGTCTTATTATTACATCACCTGCTACTCACAGCTCTACTCTGGACATTCATTTTCATCTTTCAAAGGTACCAAAGCCATCCCTTCTTTACAGACACATATTCACACCCAGTATCTGTTTTCCTTCGTAATTCATTTCTCATTTCCTCATTTCTCACTCACCCATTCCCCACATGTAATCTGCCTGTCCTGTTCATTCTGCACTATTACAACATCAAAGTCCCTGGAATTTCTCTCCTAATAAACAAATTCACACATAACCAAGGCACATCCTCACTCCACATCAGGCATGAAACAGATTTCAAACAAGGAACAATTAAATAATCTATAGCTCTTCAGTTTGGAAAGTGAGCAAATTAAAAGGGGGAGTTGTACAAAAGAGATCTATCCAACCATCCTACAGCAGTGAAAATGAAGACAATGAAGATGTTCATTGCCTCATCCAATACAAGAACTACAAATAAAGCTGTAGGAGTCAAGTCCAAAAAAAGCAAGGAGGTGGGAGTTCTTATGCACTTAATCTGTGGAACTCACTGCCCAGGGTGTTGCAGTGTCAGAAGTTTGCTGGGGAGGAGACAGGAGAGATTCAAAGGAAGAGGGTTCAGCTGAGGATTCCCAATTACAGAGGACTGTATTTGGCTCAGGAAATCCCCACATCACAAATGGCTGGGGCTGCACTTTTGGTCTCCATTAGATAATGTGCCTCATGGAGATGGTCAGACTGTACAGCTGGGTTTGATCCCAGGCAATACATAAGACAGAAGTTTCTTATTACAGTGAAAGAACATTTTTCACAGTATGACTGACCCAAAAAGTGTATTTTTCATCTGCAAGATATGATGGTCAGCTCATACATAAAAATTAATGTGGTAAATGTTCAAGGGCAATTGAAATAACACCTAAACTGCTTTTTGTAAAGGACAGAATTCTCATTTTGACCAGAGGTAGAAAATAGAGAATGGAAAATATCCCCCAGATATATAAATCCTTGTAATTTTTTTGAAAAGTGATGCAAAATCAGTGAAAAATGTTCCTAAGATATGAGGACAAATGGGTAAAAAGCATGGTATTTTTGAAGAGCTCATTTCTGGACTGCTTGGAAATTGCAATAAATTCTGTATTTAATAATTATTTCAGGAAACTTCATGTTTCTTAGTTATCTCATAGCAAATAATTTTTTCCAGATGCTTTCCATGTTTCTTTATTTCTCTCACTTCCAATTTGCTTCATTCTCAAGTTTCTTTCTCTCTTAGAGCAAACACTTGGCTCTAAAAAATCCCCCAAATTAAGAAAGAACTGCCAAGATCTGCTCCATGCAATGGGTACAGTGTTCCTGCTCTCCTTGCAGAAAAACAGTTTTAACTGCTGAGATGCTGACATTCCTTATTTCTATTTATATCCACACCCACTACACTATCACTGGATTGAAGATGGATAATAATAGCAGGCATCCTACAAAAAAAATCTGAATTCTTCTGCCTAGGTACGTATTTTTACAAATGCAATAGTACTATTTGTAATTTTACTATAAAATGTGCAGATAATTGAAATACACACAATACTAAGATTATTCTGGACCTTTTTCCTTATATAGAAATATCAAGATTTCACTCCTTTCAGAGCAAATTTATTATTTTTCTGATATGAGAATATACAAGAACTTCTCCTTTAAATACCTGAACAGAAAATCTTCAATGTTAAAAATAGCATTGGGTCTATTTATAACATTGTTTCCATAAAATCCCAGCCAATAGGTCTCTGAGACACTTGAAACATTTGCATTAGAGGTGTCCTGGACTAGACCTGTTCATGCTAATTTTGCCTACCCAAATATTAATCACACAATCCAGTAGATTTTAAATAGCATTTCAAAGGATGCCATACCATGTTCTACATTTAAAAATATCTACAAATCTTGCATCAGTGTAAGTTTATTCATCACTGAAATGTTGCTGTTACTAGGAAAAGTTTGTGGCAATTTAACAACATCCATTAAGATATGTGTCCATATAGGATGGAAGAGAGATTGAATTATATTCTGTGTCATTATCTTCCTAGATTTTAGATTAGCTATGATAAAATCAGAAGTGTTTGACCACTATCACCTACCATTCCATCTTCAACTGATTTTCATGCTCTCTTCCTTTAATAGCATTGTATTCACTTTGGCAACTAAGAAGTTGTTGCCTTATTTGGGAAGCTTCACTGGAAGATTCTTCGGGGAACTGTTCTGCTTTTTCCAGTTCATGTTGCTGTTCCAGTTCTACACTAAGACGTTTGGCTTTCTGCAACAGCTGTGTCTCAGATTCCTGTAAACTACATTAAATAGACAAACTTAAAACTAGGCAACAAGAAGCACAAGCTTTGCATTAATACTTCTTTACCTACCTATAATATTTAACTATTTAAATATTATTTTTTAAGATGAGATGGGATTAAGTCCTGAATAATCTGGTCTGACCTCCCAGTTCAGCCTGCCTTGGACAGGAGGTTGGACCTCCTGAGGGCTGTTCAAACCCAAGATGCCACGAGAGTACTGGAACCTGGTCTCATGGTTTTTTCTGCATACCTGGAGTTGGATTGAGATTCATCTCGTCTAATTTTAACCAGATAAAAGACCATTAGTTAGTCTAATTTATTTGTCTAGCCCTTCCTAGACACAAATGAAGAGACAGAGAATCCATTTTGCTACTGCTGCAGAGCTACCAGGGTCTGAAGTAACTCATTTAATGATACACCAGCTGAAAATACATTTGTGGACATCTGTGGCAACTTATTATAAGGCCTATTGACATGAACAATTGTCTGATCTGACTTGTATCACCAAAGTCCAGCTTTGCAGAAACAACAAACCATATATTCTGTCACTGTCTGGAGACTGGTATTCACAATATACTTAGCAATCTGTGTGGTGATAGCTGAGCCACCTCTTAAAGGCTGTTAGTAAAATCCACTGATTATTATGAAAAAGTCTTAGAGGGAACTACAGTATGAAAATTCATATACAATGCACTACACATAAACCTGTGCTTCATGCTATAGAAATCATTGTGTATTCCTTCTCAATATTACTACATTATGACTTTTATATAATGGTATACTAAAATTCATCACAAATTATGTAGAAGAATAAAGAACTCTATCACTTAACTTTTACTAAATAAAAATTTAGTGCAATTTAATATTTTTTTAAAAACAAAAGAATTTAGAATTTCCCATCTTGAGAGATTCTATACATAAATTTTGTCTCAAATTTGACCTTTATGGCTTAGACACAAAACCAAAACTATGTATCACAATGAAGAATAGATGTTGAGATGGTAACTATAAAAATAAAAAATATACAACTGTCTATACTGCACAAACATAGCTGACATAATATAGCAGAGAAATATTTTGTTTGTGTAACATTTCTCCTTAGATAACCACTTCCCTTTTCTAAACTAGAAAATAAGAAAACCACAGCCTTCAACAGAAAGCAGAATGTGCCTTTATCATGAACATATAACTTCACGTGTGATGTATTCACACACACATATTAAAGGGAAAAATAAATTGACTTACTGACACAAGAATCTATATAATATTTAGATCTTCATTAAGTCCAAGAGAATGTAGGCAGTGATAGGAGAAAATACAATTGGTTGTAGTAATACACATTCATTTCAAACACAATTCTTACATAACTACATACATTTTACATACAGTTATATAAATACATAAGTGATTCCACAAAAACAAAATTCTTAGTATTGCTTTTTTCAAGATAATAAAAAAAGAAAAATAGAAACAAGAATTGAGTATTAAATCTAGATCTTGCGCTCTACAGATGCCAACAGCATTTTTTCATGTGTTGTTTTAAATTTAAGACCATGAAGAAATAACTGGAATCCTACACAATGTGCATGTCCAGAATCACACGTGTGCAAAAGTAGGTTAGTGTTGTCCAATGTGGCAGATTTTGAATCTGTGAAGTCACTAGTAATTTATCAGAGGCTTAAGAAGATGAGATTCCCAATCTGTCACTGAATTTTTATTTTTACCTCAGTATCTTGAAGCTTGAGTTATCAGGATTTTCATATTAAGTCCCTAAATTGAGATAATAAAAATAAAGATCTACAATTGAGCCACATAATTGAGTGACTAAATGGGTTTTCAGGGGCCAAATATGAGCTCAGCTACTCCAGCTCTAGGTGCAGTCTTACTGCAAAGTGGATGGGTGAGACAGCACCACGACAGGATGACAGCCCATAACATTTGAAGAAACGTACCAAAGATATTATCTGCCAGGTGACATCTCTCACTTTTTAGAATGCCAAATTGTGAGCAAGGTTTTCTTCTTGAGATTTTTGTATGCTACTCAAGGAAAGAAGAATACACACAATTTTAAGACCTCATCCTCTGGGTATTTGTTTTAACGTGACATTGTAACAGCACTATGACAAATGGGCATTAATTAGGAAAGAGACTGAATTCAACTGTATTAGTTGAAAAAGTAAGTTCTTGATCCACAGAACTGTACTGCACAAGTGGTATTGGTCCTGTGAATGGTTCATTGCAGCAAAAGAATATACAAACAATCTGCACCTACCATCAGGACCACCTTTTAGCTGGTGGAGAAAACCAGATACCTGCAGATGTCTGTATGAGCAAGAAGTGTGTGGTCCCTATTTCTTTCTATTGACTGTTAAAGGACCCCAGATACCTAGTTCAGATGTACATGACTACTGATGTTAACATATGGACAAGTGAATATCATTTTAGGTGTCTGAAAAATCCTTAAAATATACTGGAGTTCATGATCCATTTTTGCTAACTGATCTCTCTTGCTTTCTTTTAGCAGTAGGAGAAATTTATCTGTGGGAACTAGTGCTTGTTCATGCATTGGGGTTTTGCTCTGACACATGTAAGTAAAGAATGTGACATGATTTTCTCTGACCCACTTTCTTGCAGAAGTATGGCAATTTTATACTCCTGTGAATAATATGGAAAAAAAGAGAGATGTAATCTTCCATTTACCATTTTCATTTTGGTGCACACTGGTAAGGGTAGTTTTAAGTGTAACAGAAAAGACAGACAAGTCCTGTTTACACTCAGGCCATATTCCACTTGCAATACACACAAAGAGATTGTCTTTACATAAATGAATATTCTCTATAAAGGAATACTATATAAATACATAAAATATGTAGTAACATGCTTGTATTTTTCCAATCAAAGACTGTTTTCAAACTAAAACTGACTAAAAGTCAATCAAGTTCAATCATTTAGCAGGTACTGGATTTCCACTTCAGCTCAGTGAACACCATTGTGGTAGAAACTTTCTCAACCAACTAATCCAAACCCCACATAATATGTTTAGTTCTGAGCATTAAGAAAAGTCTCCCTGCATTTTCTGGGAAGTAGAACTGTTTTAGGAGCATGCATTTAATTTTGCTTCCCATAAAGCTCTGCTATGCAGTAATCCAAAATAAAATCAGATGACCTTTCACAGAGTCAGAGCCCAATTCTAACTCCCCAGTTTACAAAGATAAAACTAGAAAACTCAGCTAACTTAAAGAAAAACTTTCATTTCAGGATTTTGGGAACCCTTTTTCAAATCACTTTACATTACTTAGCACTTGTCACTATTCAGATTGCTGGGAGGCACAGCAAATCCCAGCATAACCCAAATAAGCAGATATGACTTCACTTAGTATTAGATTCCTTAAAGTAGATGTTAGCTTCAATGACAGAACTACTATAAAGGTTTTGATGTGGACTTTCACTGAAATTGGGATAAAATATTGTTAATAGGGTGGATATTATGGTATGTAATACAGAAATGTAATAGAAGTATCACGGTGCTAATTTTACTCATAATTACAGATATGCTGTAAGTAATATCAAAAATTATTATTTATGAATACCAACATAGTATTGCAATATTTGCAATAGGACTGCTCTGCCCTGTGACACACTGTTCACCCAGTACAACTGCAGTATTGTGTCCCACTTTGTCCCTCCCTCTCTCCTTCCACTCACACATGCCCTGCTCAAGCCCATCATGTAAAATTCACACCTATTTAGAAGTGACAAAGTCCCATGTTCGTTCTTAGAAAAGAGCCTTTAGCTTCTTCAGTTGCTCTCTATGATGTCAACTCGGCAGGTCAGTCTTTTTGTATCAAAATTCATTACAAATCTGGCTACATGATCATCAAATATATGTTTATTTTAAACTCATATATTGTCTGTTGCAGTCTGTGCATCTGTCCATTCTCAATATTATTATGGTTATATGAGAGACAAAGATGTTGTTCAAACAAGTATTTAGGTATCCCTAGCAACCCTGAGAGTTCCTATTAAATAATACTGATTTTCAATCTTGTGTTCTCGTTTCCTCTTTATGAACTATCACTGTAAGAAAGTCTTAAAAGATAGGCTTCAGCAAGAGCAGAAAAATTACTTTAAATACGTCATGCTTTGGCTACTTAAAGTCTAAAAAAAGAATATTATACCTTATCACAGTCTTATGCAGCAGGATGTACTGTTCCTTCAGCTCAGCTGCTCTGGTGTCTGTGATTTTTCCAGCAGAAAATAGCTATGGAAGGGAAACAGTTAAGAAATCTCCTCAGCACTAAGATTTTCGTTCTGCTGCAACTTTTTATAACTGTAATTGGCAACCTTTCAGTTTGTACAGTATTTGGTAACATAACAAATTAAATACTCAACTAAATCAGATACACAGATAAAAAAACCACATAACAATTCAAACCATAAATATAAGAATAGAAAGAATGTGTCTGTCCCAATTACAGTGCTATTCACACCACCATTTCTTCAACGATTTTCTGTCTGTACTAATACTTCATGATAATTCTGTCTTGCATTTGAACTTAGGCTCTAAGTCACCTATTTTCCACATTGCTTAACTGGTCCAGTTTTGGTACAAAGCTACTGGCCTGCATAGGTGAAACTGAGGCTTAAAGTGTCTCCACAGGCAATAGGATTGTGAAAAAGAGGAGCTGGCCTCAAGCTGGATCATCCCCAGGCAACAGAATACATTGTTGTACATGCCTGTGCTGGTCTTTAGCAAACACCAAGATCAAATATGTCGTTTAAATTCCTCCAGGAACAGTGACTGAACCACTTCCTTGTGCAGCTTGTTCCAAAGCTTGACCACCCTTTCAGTGAAGAAAGTTTTCCTAATATCAAATCTAAACCACCCCTGGTGCACCTTGAAGCCACTTCCCTTTGCCCTGTCATTTGTTACCTGGGAGAAGACACTGACCTTCACCTGGTGACAACTTCCTTTCATGTAGTTGCAGAGAACAGTAAGTTCTACCCTGAGGCTCCTCTTCTCCAGCTGAACACCCCCAGCTCCCTCAGCTGCTCCTCACCAGACCTGTGCTCCAGTCCCTTCATAGCTCCATTGCCCTTCTCTGGACACATTCCAGCTCCTCAGTGTCTGGCTTGTAGTGAGGGGCCCAAAACTGAACACCAGATTTGAGGTGCAGCCTCACCAGTGCTGAGTAGAGAGGGACAATCAGTGCCCTACTCCTGCTGACCACACTATTCCTGTGTGATATTTCTTCAGCAAACCTTTCTTCCCCTCTTCTGATCACAAGTAAGGGGTACCAGGTTAAATCCGATTAAAAAATGTAAGGTGATCCAGCCCTTATAAAAGTTCACAGCTAGCTGTGAGGGGCAGAAAGTCAAATCTGCAAATTCTGTGGGAACCTGCCAAGAAATGTAATTATGCAGATCTCCTGAAATAAGAAATGAAATTACTGCAGCACCAGAAAAATCCCAGAAGTTGTAATTCAACCTTTAGACTATTTAGAAGAAACCATCTAGACCCAGTCCTACAGTCAAGAAACAAGTTAACACGACAAAGGAAGTATATATTTTCTTGATAACTGTTTATGTATTTTTGAAGATTCATTCCAAAATATTTCATGGTAGCAAAGACAATCTTCGCTCCCTGAGACCCTGAGAAAAGGAAAGAAGGTCTGCCTTTCATTTGTTTGCATGAGATTAAAGATAAGCAGCTCTAAAATATTTATTTTGGCATTCTCTATGATCCAAAGACAGTGTTCACTTAAGTTCACAATACTAACTAGCTCTTCTGTGAGAAAGAAACTATTTCCCTTTCTCGACCCATTTATTTCACAGCCTCATATGTAGACACAGTTGTCCTACTTGGGTGGTACCTCACTGGTGTCCTTTCTCCATGCTGCTCTGTTCTATACCTGTGACTTACAATTTTTCTTACTGCTTATGTTCTCCCTGCAGACCTATGCCATGTCTGACAATATTTCCACAGAAATAATCCTATTTGTCCTGGAAGCTTCCTTTTTACGTCCGTAAAAATTTTAGAGCTTTTACACTAATTCCTCAGTTCTGTTCAGAGCTAAGAGCTCTGTTCCAATAAGGTTGTGCTTTACAATGTGAAGACTTGTAGCACTGAGGACTGCATGAGACAGACTGCATGGATGGCACACCAGCTTGTCAAAGGCAGGGAGACTTCTGTGAAAAGTCTTATCACCAGATAGTTCCCAGTACCACAACTTTATCTGGAGAGCCATCAGAGCCAGGACTGGGCTATGCTGGTCCCAAGATTTGTTATTAAAGCCCAGTATACTGTTCAAGATTCTTGGGAGGGTAGAAGGGAAAGAGGCAACTGTTTGAGGGGAAGAAATAGTTTGTGGAAGAAGGAAAGAAAAATATGAGCCTACTTTAGAAAAACTGCATTAATTATGGTGATAAAACCAGACAGGAGATGATCTGCCTTATATACAGATTTACACTTCTTTCAAGGCTGCCTTTCCCATATTATTGATAAAATAGCCAAGAGTATTTATGCACTCATAGTTCATTTTATTGCTTGGAAGCTCTCATATTGCCAGGTTAAGTAAGACGTAGTTGTCCTCAGAGGAACTAATCATGTTGCTACACTAAAAAGTACAAGAATGAATTAGAAGAAGGAGTAGTGAGGAACAAAAGGAACTTGTGAATGGCTACTGAAGATGTCTCTTATTTCATTTCTTTCCAGAGCATTATGGATAACACATAACTGGNCCTGGAAAGAAATGAAATAATTTTCTTATACTGGTGATCTTGGATCTGGTATTCTTGGCTTGTTGAGTCCTCTAGTCCCTTTCCGTGTCAGTTGTACTTAACTGTGTTTTGTTTTTCTCAGCTTTGTTTTCTTGTTATGCAACGAACTGGGACCCCATACATTTTTAAACACACTCAACATTGATAATCATCTGAATAAAGTAAAATAACTTTTACTTATCTAAGAAGTTGGAAAGTTGGATGAAGATTTGGCTGCTAGTGTTGCCTGGCAACTTTCTGCTTTCCTTTTCCCTATACTCCCATAAATGCAATTGCATAAAAAATGGAGGCATGTATCTTATTACTGGATTTACTTGAATCTTTTCAGTTTAATTTAAAATTTCTGTTATGTTTATTTTGCCCTATTACCCTTTCTTTTACTTTACACTCATCTTTCACTGATTAACATAAGTGTAAGTTCCGAACTTTGCTACATTTTTAAATTTTCTTTCACTATTTGAAGCCCACTTTTTCTACCAGAAAAACAAAACATAACGAAACAAACACAAGCCCAACCCAAACACAAATTCCAAAGCAAATTTGTTTCCTTCGATCTGTGAAAAGTCTCATGAAGTAAAGTGCTGGATAATCCCATCCTATGACAGAAAATGTGGAGGAAAAGGGAAAGGGCATATCCTTCATATTTTTCTAGCTCTCAGTGGATTTTCTGACCCTGGGCAGGAATCTTTTAAATATAGGAATCCATGAGAAAAACAGAAGCTATTTGTGCTCAAACAGTTGTTCTGTGCACCTGAATAGCTTTCCTATGTCCCCATACTAGTAAGTTCGTAATTGCTTGCTACCAACAGCTCCCCATCAGAGCTCTCTTCAAAATCTCCTGAAGAAAATTCCAAGAAAAAGTGAGCACTGTGTGAGGTTACACACTATCTGGGGGACCTCTTGTATATCCTCCCAGCCTGACTTCAGGATGTAGGACCAGAGTAGTTTCTCCATGCCTAGAAGGTGGGTACAGACATATGTACCCCCAGAGATATGAGATGTCAGTAAGAAAGGGAAGATGTCAGAAAACAAATGGGAATTAAAACCAGAGAAGGGAGAGGGCCCACCTGATAAACAAGATACTCTTCCATGTGAGCAAAACACTGAAATTTGGCCCTACCTATATCAATGCCTCCTCATTCCCACATTAGGTGCAGTGGGCAGTCTCCATTTTAACATTATATTCAATTCTTCCTGACGGTCAACTCAAAGTGATACACCAAGGAACTCCTCTGGAATTTCAAAATAATTTTTCTGTGACTCAAATGTGATATAAAAAAGAACTCCAGGAACATTTCCCATTTTGAATTTCAAGACTTTTTAAAATTCTTTTGGGACTCTCTGGAAATGAATAAAACTCAGCCAAATTTTAAACTTAAATAGATTATGCAATCTGAATGTTAGTTGCTCACACTCATTCAATAAAAAGCACCCAAAATAAGCATGGAAGATAAATATAATCACCACCAAGAAATTGCTGATTAACATCAATTACTCCTAAACATTATGAACCACTTGAGACTTCCTAAGAAAGACAGTTTCAACAGTGACTAGAATCTCAGCATTTCGGAGAAATTAGGTAGCTAACACATGTTTCTAATTATGTTCACAGATACTGCAAAGTAACTAAAATGTATTCTAAACTGAAATGGAATAGTAACACTTTCCTTTCTTCATTCTAAACTGTAGATTTTGTAACTAAAACAAGACATTGTGATTGCACTTAATGTTACTTTAACACATGGAATCTCCAATATTTTATATTAATTTGCTTATTTCAAACATCTGAAAGGTCTCATCAAACAACTCATTTGTCTCATAATAGGAGACAAGAGAAAAGTATCAAGGGATTTCTGTATTTCATAGTTTGTATATACTCAGGATTTCAGTATAATATTAGCCACTTGACATATGGCTCTTCTGGCCATTCTCCTATGTCACATTTGGAATTTTTTTTTGGTGTTGTTTATTTGAAGAACTCTTCTTACCTCTTTTGTATAATATTTAAAAGTTCAAGCATTCAAGGAAGAGAAAGGTTAAGTGTTCCTCTTTGAACAGAAACCTCTGCACAGTGTCAAAATCCTCACTGAGTCCACACTGTTGGGACACTTACAACACAGTTCAGGTATTCCTTATTCCAGGGAAAAGGAACACCATCTTCCCAGGAGTTGTTTCTACATTGTAGGAGGGCAAGTACAAGCAGGCTGAACCCATGCTATGACTCCTGCATTTCTGTCCATATTGCTGGCTGCCAGTCTCCACAGAACCAAAGACCAAGGGAAACCTGCCTGTGCCTGGTATTTCCAGATTATCAGACAAAATCTTGGACTCATGATAATGCACTAAGGGAATTCAAGACTCTTCCTCAAGTTCAGGAAAACCAATTAAAAGTTTATACAGGTTGTGTTTGTAACCTCTCTGGCAATCTCATAAAAACCACAACACAACTGCTCCAAAAACTACCAATCCTGATGCCACAGAATTTAACAGTCATAAGGACTCAGGGGCAAATTCATCTGACTCCCTGAAAAAACCACAAAGAACAGTTTTTACCATCTTCATCACTTTCCTACAGTGCTTAAATCCAGAATGCTATGTCTACATGGTTTTTATTACAACATAGAACAAAGTAAAAAATAAACTGCATGCAACACAAGAGTGAAGCTATGCTTGCCCAAAGCAGGGATACCTTCAAAGTTAGACCAGTCACCTCAGGGCCTTGGCCTGCCAAATTTTGAAAAAGCAGTGACCGAATAAGGATGCAGTGGCTGAATATATATTGCAACAGTTAAAAGATAGTCTGTATGCTGCTGATGTACCAATAGCTCTCTCTAATTTTTACCCAAAAGGATATACTGACTTGTCCTGAAGTATTCTGAGTCTAAATATTGATTACCTTATTTTGTCTCACTTGCATAGTTTTCCCAAGTCGTGAAGTTAAAGACTGAAATATACTGCCTTTGGACTTCAGGAAGCAAGAGGAAAGCAAAAAGAATTGCCAGAATAGAGACTAATTATTAAGTTGGTGTATTTAAGATTCTAATTACTTTTAATAATGCAATATGACTCATTAAATAATTCCAGGCTGTTTTTCAGCATCTATAATAAGAAATATCCTCAGTGAGGCTCTTACTTGTCGTTGGTTATAGCAAGAGCCAAAGATGACTACTGAGCTCAGCCCAAATACCAGATGTTTAGATGACCTAAACTCTGATTTTAATGTAAAGTGTTGCATCACAATTCATATATGCCCATAAAATGTCATCTTTACACTTCTTATTCAGTCATTGCACATTTTGCAATATGCCTCAAATATTAATACAGACTTATGGAAGACTAACACTTCCAAATTATCAGTAATTTCTCTACTCAACACTATTTCAGGCTTCAGCATGTATTTCTAAGTATTTTAAAACAAGAAGATAAAAATCACTAATTTAAGGCTGTAAATATTGGCTTACACAATAAATTGTAGTTATCAGTATGCAACTCTACATTCCATTTTGTAGACTGGGAAACACTGAAAACACACACAGGAACAGCTATACTGCAGATATGTGATAAACAACAATACCTGAAACCATGAGGCTGTGGGTTGCACAATGCAGTCAGGCATTTCTCTCCTGATGTTTGTTTATTATAACAAAGTAACAAATACATTTGTGCAAGATTACATTTATATGTAAGCCTGTTTTCCCTCAAAAGGGCTATTTTTACAGGGAAAAAAAAAATCACCTTTCTAAACCATTTCTATTTGGAAGTTAAAATAATTTAAATAATTTGATAAAGTTATTTTTTTATTTTACAAAGAGCTTCACAAATTATTTTGTCCCTCTTTCCTATTCCAATAAAACCATAAATGTAATTAATTAGAAAATAGTGTGCACTTTTTAAATATAGCATAAGGTTCACGGTTCCTTGAACTTTGTAGTCTAAAGGAAAGTGACTTGCCTGCATTGGTTCTACATATAACAATCCAGTCACTCAGAAAAGTCAGAAACCACGAGCATGAGAAAATATTAACACCTACTCACTTTATTCTGACATGGAGGGTTTTATATTAATGTACCATTGAAAGGCTCATAGTCCTACTACAAATTATTTTACATGAAAAAAGTTATTTGCAGATGGTGCTACATAAACAGGACAAAACTGAGAGTAAGGGTAAAGGCATACACGAAAATCATAAATACACCTACTTATGATAGATACAGCACTGTATTGCCTTACATAGAATTTCTGCAATGTTACTTTTTTAATTACAGATGGATGAGCCAGGCATCCTTTAATCAAAAATAAACTGCTGAAAAGCCTTTTAAAACTAATAAATAATGACTAGGAAAAATAACATCAGAAAGTCTTTCTCAAGACAAAGTTCATAACTGTAGTTTCATCCCCCAGTTCATGGGAAAAAGCAATCCCTACACAGAAAATATAAAAATCAGTCACAATCAAGATGGTACAAGTGAGTAAGAAAATACTGCATCTGGTGGCCAATTGTGTCTTGTACAACTCAGTAAACCAGGGCACAGGAGACCAGCATTTTGGGAAAGAACATAGTTTTCCTGCTGTCACCTTTTTGGCTGTCAATCTTGAAAGCAGGATAATCAATAACCAACAGAGTCTTACACTTGCTGATTTTATTGGAGCAGGTTTGCAGGAATCAAAAAGGAATTTTCCTGCAAAGACAGCAGGGAGAGGCTTTTGTATTTGGTGTGTCATCACTCTTTGTTTATTCTCTCTGTATACTGAGCCAACTACAGCACCTTCCATGGCTACACATAAAGGAAATATTCAGCAATAAATTGTAGATTTGGGGCAGGCAGATCTTCAGATGTCATGGGAGAAACAGAATTAATAAGAACTTAAGCTTCAGGGATCTCTTTCTTCACAAATATGGTCCTCACCTTAACAGAAGGAGTGATATTCTTTGACCACATGAATTTTGTAATATATATCACATTTACAATTGCTTTTGTAAACCCTACCTACTACTTACATGCTCTATGTCAGTGCTGGCTTTCTGCCTCTTGCCAGAATTTATAACTAAAGCAATGTGGAAAAAAGCTATGTGGCCACTAGTTCTATGTAATCTGTCACTGAATAAGAATATTAACCATTAAAATAAAAATGGAATCAGACTGTCTTTCTTTTTGTGTTCTGACATGTTCTCATGGACACATAACAAGTTGAATAGGTAGTCCCACACATCAGTGGACAACATAAGGACTGCTTGTGTGAAGAATGACTACATAAAGAAAAAAAAAACCAACTGAATTAATCAGAAAGAATTCTAAATAAGAATTTGTTTCTAGTATGGAATTTTGGTATATATCCCACATTGTGGGGAAACCTGAAAATTAATTTAAGTACTTTTCATCCTCTTTCTCAGCCAATATGGATGAAGCCAGATGTGCTTCAGGTTTGTTTGTATCAGTCAGGAACTGCTTAGACAAACCTGGATGTTTTGCAGCAATTCTTCTGCAGGAGATGTTGACTAACAGCACAAAGCCAAAAATCAAACAGATGGCAAGCTGTTGTCTTTTAAATTACCACAGTCACTAGTTAAATTAACATCTGCCTACAGTCATAACTTTGTTGTTTTCTATTTGGTCTACATTCCATTATCTGCCAGAAAAAAATCCTTACTCTAAAAAAGCATGGGAAAAGGTTCTTGCTGATTTTGATAAGCTTTGAATAAACACTCCTCAGCCAAGTCTGATAAAACAAGATACATCACTTTAACCTTGTAATCACTGGGTAGTTCTGTGAATAGAATTAAAATCTTCAGTAGAATTTAAGAATATCATGACATTTCAGTTTATCTTTAGGAAGATATGTTTTTAAGATCAAGATATCTCTTCAGTTCACAGGAGGAAAAATTCCAAGGATTCCCAAAAAGACTAAAGGAGATGAAAAGCCACAAGAAAATGACCTTTAAGCAAAAAAAACAAAGACCTTGGTAGAAAATCTCATAGTCATCAGCTGTTATTCAGTTAGAGCTTTTCACAGTTGGAAAAGATTGAGGTTTGGGTTTTGTGATTGTTTAACTAATTTAAAGTTGTAAGTTTTATGCAGAACACTCTAAGGATCTAGAGAAGCTTCATCTGAGAAGACACTTTGTTTATAAGCAAACTGCAGTTCTCAGTTTTGATGTGGTCCAGTATTTCTGCCATTAGTCAAGGTGCATCAGCATCCCACAGCTTAAGATTGCTCTGTGTCCTTTCTGAGGGCAAAGATTCCCGAAAAATTCAGATCTGAAAGTTTGCTTCATTTATCCCAAGGAAGACAAGAGACATGAGACACGAAACAAGAAAAAGGCTGTGGCACACTATTTGAGTTCCTGAAGGAGAAGAGAGACATAACAAATTCTTGGGAATGGACATTCCCTGAGAGAACAGGAGGACAGACTGGTCCTCCATTATAAGATTTCTCCAGGCAGAATACAGATCTCTGATGGAGAAATGGATCTTTTGGACTCCAAACAGACTGCTGGCAGTCCAGCAGCAGACCATCAGACTAATAATGGAATCAGGAGATAGCAGAACTACTCAAGATTACTGAAGTCTCATTTTGAATGAAAAGCAAATACCCCAAAGCAAGATACATAAGAGACCAAAGAATGGATATATCAGAATAAAGATGAAAAGCTCAGATACCTCACCTTACTATCTGAACTTTCTTTTTTTTTTTTACACTCAGTAAGACTAGAAATTTCTGCCTTTTTAAATGTTACAAAATTCTAATGATATTTTAGGCTTTCAATGCAGCACAGCAGTCATAAATTACCACAATATTTGATATGCATTTAAACATTTCAAGGCAATTCATACAATGTGGTCTACCAAGGATAGTTATTATTAATTTTACAGATACAGACCACTTTGTCCAGTTCAGTCACAAAGCAGATAGCAGAGTTCATTGTAAACCAAACCCCAAGGATTTAGGAATTCTATTCTACTTCTAAAGCCCCTCAAAAGAGGCTGGTATAGCTTTCCTCCATTTGACAGAGGTAACCATACAAGAGAACATGCCTTTGTAAATACCTGATTTTACACTGATACAATAAAAAATTAGCATCCTATTAATCCAAGAATAGTTTTAAAATTTTGCTCACAAATAAAAATCATACATTTTATCTGCTACAAAGGTTTCAGTTTTGATGCATTTTTAACAAAACCAAAGTGATGTGAGTATCTTACACCTGAGAGGGGGGTGACCTTTCACCTCATGACTGGGGAACTATCATGATCTGAAAGGGAGAGACACAGTTTAGCCACATAACTAAAAGCACCATGGCAGGTTCTGGGGTGTTCATTTTGAACATGGGAAGGGCAAATTCAAAACCCATCTCCCAGAAAAGTGCCCATACTATTGTGCTATGCAGGAACCTGAAGGAATTGAGGCAGCAGGTTAGACAAGTAGCTTTTTTTACCAAGCCTCCTTCTTTTACTATCAATATAACCATGTGGTGTGGATAAAAGTTAGTAGCATTACAGAGATCATGAATTTGTGGATTATGTGTGACTAATGTCTGTTTAATATTTAATCTGTATTATGAGTAATGTCAAGTAGGGTTTAAGGAAACGAATGGTTCAGATTGGACTAATTAAACAAGAACTGGTATAAACACCTTTACCCAGCATGTTATTTGTCTCTTGATCAAGTTGTGAATGCATAACCACATATCCATGTAGCCTTGCTTGGAGGCACAAGGAAAATGACATAGATCATTAAAAGTGCATAGGCACCATGTGACAAGAGCAAAGGTGACTGTAGAATAAAAATGAGGGAGTATATGGCAGTTGTCACCCGGAGAAGTATTTTGTTTGGTGTGATTAGTCATCTAAAGTACATGAATAACTCTGAAAGCTGATATGAGGCACAATATAAAGAAGAGCAATATCCCAAGCCAATGAGAGTTCCTTCTCTAGCTCTCTGCCTCGCTTTAGGTTTAGAACATGGGACATTATTCAGAACACCAGGATTTGCTTTGGGTGTCCTGGACAATCAATACAACAGCTAAGATCCCACACATCAAAGGGGGAACTGTCTTAAGTTCACTTCCCTTCACTTAGAAAGGTTCAGTAAGATGTACTCAGAATCAGATAACAGTGAATTTTAACAGAGATATGCCATACAAATTATGAATATTGCAGATAATTATTTTAAGGTGGGTTAGGCAAAGTGGGAAGGAGAAAGTGCTGCTCATCCTCCTGAGTTTGTGACTCTATCCTGAAAAATTCTAGGAATCAAAACTGTCAGTTTCAACATTTGCACGAATACATCTATTAAATTAAAAATAAAGTTTTAGGAAGAAGGGGACTGAGTGTTAGTAAAGCTATTGCTGTGATAAACCTCAAATGGGAAAGGGGCTGGTTTTTACTTTTTTCACCTGCTGTGGTAAAATTATAGTCTGGGTTAGAGAATAAGTTTTAGATCACTTAAGTGTAGGGAAACAGATGTTAGAAGTCTCTTATAACAAAGATCTAGGGTTTTTTCCCCCCCGAAGAAACCCCATGTACAACAAGGAATGAAATAGAACTGCATAAGTGACCAGCACCCAAGCATTTCATCATTTTGCTTACATACATTAGCTCTGAGTCAGGAATACTCACTGAAATGTGCTACTCTTGCAAGCACTACCTACTTTGCTCTGCTATTAATCACCCGTGATGCAAGCACTCCCACCCATTTCTGAGAACAGTGCAGGCAGTCTGATAACTCACAGGGCTTCAAGCTGCCCTTATAAAGTTGTTCCACTTTTGCATACTTCCTCATACTGCCAGTTTCTCAGTGAAGATGAAGCTCCTCGTTTACATAGTCTTGCTGAAGACAACTCTCCTTACTTTAACAAATGTCTTTGCAGTTGTTTTAGAAGATGAAGGGAATGCTGAAGAAGCAAAAGTTACTGAGGCTTGTCCTATAAAACTCAAAACTAATCGGAAATGTGATGAAGGAGGGGATTGTCCTTATCAGATAAATCTGCCTCCGATGACCATCCAGCTACCTAAAGAATTCAGACTGCTTGAGAAGACTCTCAAAGAAGTACAGACTCTTAAAGAAGCAGTAAACAAGTTGAAGAAATGCTGCCAGGATTGCAAGCTGCAGGCAGATGACAACCAAGAAAGAGACAGTAGTAATGAATTCCTGCCACCTAATGCAGAAACTCCAGCACAAAACAGCGAAATCCAAGATAACAGAGTAAAGGAACTGCAGAGCAAAGTGAACAGAATGGCAACCAGCTTAAAAAATGCAAAGAGCCAGATTCAGACACTGCAAGGTCGTTTAGAGAAGATGAACCTCATAAATATGAACAATGTAGAACATTATGTTGACAGCAAAGTTGCAAATTTAACATTTGTTGTGAACAATCTGGATAACAAATGTTCTTCTAAGTGTCCAGCAATGCAGCCAAGCCCTGGTATGTAACCTGTTAATTCTTGCTGCCTGTATAAGCTTTCTGTGCCTTTTATTAATATTAGGTAAACAATTTAAAATATATTTTAACCAAACAGCAGTGTTATTAACTTCACAAGTATCTGCTCTTTTAGTGTTTACTTATACTCCTGTAAAACATTTCAGCAGCTGCTAAAGGGTTACTGAGAGCTGCAGGTGTTCAGTCCTTCCTAGAACTGGACTTCATTAAGGGATTTAAAGCATTCATTTTTTAAGGACAATTTTTTGCAATTCAATTAGCATGTGTGAAACATTAAGTTTATTTTACACCATAATACCCTTCATTAAATACATTAAGCATCAGTAAACTACATGTATGTTCCCCTTGATTTAGAAGGGGTAAAATTAATCTATTAAAATGTTTAGTTTTTAACAGATGGATAATAAAATATTTTTTCTACCATCACAGCAAACATCTGAAAGGCTCAGCTAACATTATTTCTCCACTGGGTATCATGTACCATCATTTTAATACTAAATCCTTTGTATTTAATATATAAGCAATATGAAACAGAAACAGGTGTTATCACTGATAAACATGCTTTTCATTTACTTTTTAATTGTCCCAGTTAAAATAATGAAATAGAGTCAATAATTTCTTTCTCATGTTGACTGTTACTAAGGCAAGAATGAGGATTTTTGTAAAATCACACAGTTTTTATATCTATATAAGAATCTTTGAAAACAGGAAATGTTCTCTAGATTGTCAGTGTCTTGTACCACTTAGCTATCAAAGAGATGAAGGACAGGGCTCTCGAGAGATAAACAAGAGAAAGATCAAACTGCATTATACTATTTAAGCTTCTGTTGCTTAGCATTCAAGTTTAAAATAAAACTGTTCTTCTGTCTACCCATATTGAAAATAGAAGGATCTGCAGGGGGTACAGTGTATGTACAGCTGAAATTCTTGAACGAGTGAATAGAGCAAATAAGTAATAAGAAAGGTAATGCTTTTACTATATCACCAATCAGCTTAAATCAGATACAAATCAGTATAAATCAATTACTTTAATTCAGATATAAAAAGGAGTGATTTTTTTATATAGATAATGGGCAATGAATCACATTCAAGTACAGTACTTCCTAATAGATTAAATTAATTTTAGATATTCCTTATATTTACTGAAATGTTGTGTAGTGCTCATAGCATATGAGCATGTAGATATTCCTTGTATTTTACAGTAACATGCTAAATGTGCTTGTAGCAGCAATATATTCATTATGAAAACTAGCAAGGATAACAGCTACAACTTTTTCCTAAGGAGGATTTATTCCCATATCCACTGAAAGTAATAGTAAAACTCTATTTAAATAGGAGTTGAATTGGATTATATACAAGAATTTTATCTGAAATGCATATTCCCTGTCAAGATGTGCTCTGAAACTCAGTCCACCAAAAATCTTACACAAAGTTCAGTGAAATAAATGAGAAAGTAGTAAGGATTTAGATTTGGCTTTTAAGCCTTTTATTCCTATACTTTGTGGTTTCATAAATTTACAGTTTGCTGGCAAACAAGAAGTCCTGGGTCTTATTGCCTGCTGCAGCCTGAGAACACTCCTCCCTTTCAAGAAGTAGACTAATTGTTTAAATATTCTAGGAAAAATTATGCAAGCTTGCAAATGAAAATGCCCATAAACTCAAATCTGCAATAGGAATGAACATTATGGTTTTGACTCTTAACTCAGAACTTCTGAGAGCTCTCTGTATCACTTAAAAACATGGAATTCTAACATCATGCTGGAATGACATCACTGGATGACACTGGCTCAAAACTAGACTTTTGCTCTGAAGGAAAACCTGGGGGTATTTTTCTTCTGAGTAAAATACATCACCCATAGGTGGGAAAAAGCTGTGCTAACAGTAGATGCTAACGTTCTTCCTCTCTGTAAAACCAGCCATGCCACATATACAGGAAAGCACCATCACTTTTCTAGCTACATCTTTCTGGGAATCACATGATTGCTACAATAGATGTGACAATTTTATTACTTTTTTCCTGCTTCCTAAAGTACAGTCAACATTAACACACAAAACATTCCCAATGATGTTATGTTCTCTATCAAATGATGTTAACTGAACAACCGCCAGGTTAACATCATTGCCATGTGGACAAAGTTCTTTCCCCGACACGCTGCCAAATAATTATAGACAGGGTGTGATGGTGTACATTTAAATACAAAAAGCAGCAAGTCTGTAACCACAAAGCATTAGAAATATGAACTGAAGAAATCAGGCTGAATTTACAGGAGGTAATGAAAGGATAAAAGATAGAGAAAAGGAGGAAAGGAAAAGCAAACTATCCAAATGCCCTCATATTCAACAGGTTCTTATAAAAAGTCATTTAAATGGGTTCTTTTAGACACATATCTGACGATTCCGGGTGGCAACTATTACAGAAAAACCTGATGGCACAAATCTGTTTCTCCCTAGAACTGAAATTGCTGCAACACTACTTCCAATACTAAAGTCTGTCCAGTCCAAGTTCTGTTATGTCACACCAATATGGGTGAAAATTTTATTTCTTTTAAAATTGAAGTCATGTTTATTCTAACACCATCTGTTCTTCCATCAGTTATTCAAATAATGCAGAGAGACTGTTCTGACCATTACACAGCAGGCAGAAGGAGTAATGGAATCTACAGGATTAGCCCTGATCCCAGAAACCAGAGCTTTGAAGTTTACTGTGACATGCAAACACACGGAGGCGGCTGGACAGTGCTGCAGCGGCGTCAGGACGGCAGCACTAACTTCAACAGAACCTGGAATGACTACAAAAATGGCTTTGGAAACCTCAGCAGGGAGTTTTGGCTGGGCAATGACAAAATTCACCTCCTGACAAAGAGCCAGGAAATGCAACTTAGAATTGACCTCGAAGACTTCAATGGAATCAGAGAGTACGCAAGGTACGAGCACTTCTATGTGGCCAACGAGTACCTCAAGTACCGGCTCAGTGTTCACGGCTACAGCGGCACGGCGGGAGATGCCCTTCACTACAGCAAGCATTACAACCACGACCAAAAGTTCTTTACGACTCCGGACAGGGACAACGACAGGTATCCCTCGGGGAACTGTGGTGCCTACTACAGCTCGGGCTGGTGGTTCGACGCGTGCTTGTCAGCCAACCTCAATGGCAAGTACTACCACAAGAAATACAAAGGGGTTCGCAATGGCATCTTCTGGGGCACGTGGCACGGCATGGCTGACGATATTCCCACTGGATATAGGCAAGCCTTTAAATCGGTGAAAATCATGATCAGACCCAAAGGTTTTCGGCAGTAATTCTACACATTTCTCTTAACTAGTTTGCATTGGATTGCACTCAAAGTTATACTTACTCAGTATTATACTCAGAATTCAAGTATTCTGTTATGTTTGGCATAAAATTGTTCTAGACAAAGCAACATAATTCCACATAATTTTTTAGAGACGGTTTGGCTCATATAATGTATAAAACCATCATGAAAGTATCTGAATAGTTATTGCTAAAATGTAACATCAGTTAAATCTTGATATTATGTAAATATTCTAAACATTGCTTTTGGTGCTTTTACTGACTGTGATATACCACATTCTGTGATTTAAAACTTTTAAATGGTCTTCCACAAATTGTGTCTGAATGAATACCTACATTTTAACCTGAAAGCAATTAAGAGGTATAATCAATAACATATAAATTCAACACTTGTCTCTCTGGAACAACATGACCTTTTTCTATCATCTCTCCTTCACAACTTCAAAGGTATACCATGGCAATATCGATATAAATTAGGAAAAGTACTACAAATTTTGTTTTCAAAAGACTAGAAAACAGAGGGCCACATAGTTTGCCCGAAGACATGAAAAAAGACCTTGGAGAAAACTTAGAAAATGAAGATAATTCCTCAGATCTATCCCCTATATCAAAGATTTTTCAAAGTTGGTGGAAGAATTGAGTAAAAGCAATGGGAATAATTATAGAACTGTAGAATCATTTAGTTTGGAAAAGACTTTTGAGATCATCAAGTCCAACTATTAACATAGAACTACCAAGCCCACCACTAAACCATTTCTCCCAAGTGCCACTTCTACACATTCAGCAAGCATGTAATGAACATTTTTGCTCTTTTAGGTTCCTCCATTCAAGGTCGATGTCCTACTTGCTGTTTGTGAGAGCAGGGAGCCTTTATGTAGCTTATTGCACATTTAGATATGCAGGTAGACAGGTAGGAGAAAGACACATGAAGAAGAATCCATGTCTTTGCATTAATGCCTCTAAATACATACAAAGAGTTTCTAGCACCACTTTGCTTTCTCCTGAACCTTTCAGGCAAGCCAAATGTTACACAATGCTCTTGTAGAGACTCAAGTGCTCATTCAAATAGTTCTTGATCTTGGTATCATTAGACCCTAAAATTGCAAGATTATAAATGTTTTGTAATACATGAAAAGACTGTTCTCCCCATTTTCAGAGTACTCCTTTTGCAGCCACAGAAACATAAAAACCCACTGGCAATTCTAAGCAAAAAAGAGAATATGCAAAGACTTTTTCTAAAATGTAACAAATGAAAAAATTAAATTGTCAAATACTTCAGGAACTGCAAATTAGAGATAGTGTTATTAAAGCTCAAGTTGCAGCTAGTGAGCACAAATTTCACTACATGTATCTAGGCCATGTCTCTATAAATACAGTGACTAACATTCTGAGAGGAGATGCAATTTATCTTAGCAAAAAGCTATTCTACTATCTTGTTTAAACCAATCTTGAGATGCAGAAAAACTACACTAAGACTGTATTTCTTTACCAGTTAAAGTGTGGTTGTTGCTGGCATAGACTTTTTGGCCAAAAGAGACATTAAAAAAATAATAAAAATATGCATCTGACCTAATACTTTACAAATATGACTATTACTGTTTTCTTTAAGATTATAACAAAACTATTCTGGTTGTAAGTTATGCAAATAAAAACACTGGCAATTACTAAATTGTAAAATATTAATATATATTTTAAATAAGTAAATAGTCCAAAGGATAATTCAAGTGTAATTTGGTTTATTATATTTCAATTTTAAAGAGCAATGAAGAAGTTTATTTGCAAGATGTATAATCTTTCCTTGAGAATATGTTTTGAAGCTATAGAATATTTATTTTGGAATAAAAAAGAATTGTCTAAACAAAACAAAAAAAAGGCAACTTATGAAGTACTGGTTAAAAGAGCAAATATCTAATTGCATATGATTATATTTAATCATTTTGCATTAAATGCACAATTTGCTCCTATTCATTGTATGGTAATGATCTAAGTATGACCTACAGTATCTACAAGCTTCTACTTGAAAATGTCTTTTTCCTGCTAAATTGTTAGAAGAGAAACTATTCTTTTTTAATCTTGTTTAAAGAAAACTTCGTAACACATGGAATTTATAACAGAATATGCAAATGTGATTAATATCAGCTGCAAAAGCCTTGTCTGATGTCTTTAAAAAAAGAAAGGAAAAAGGAAGTATAATGCTGTTACACAGATTTGAGTATTACCCGCCTGGAACTGTTGTAGATGAATCTCTGTCAATGTGTACTAGTTTTACAAAGTGTAACTCCATCTGCTTGTTGCAAATATTATTTTTGTTCTTCCTTGGTGTAATAAAATTTTGTCACACTGTTAAAGCTGTACTACTGTCATAGATGTACATGGGGACTATAAAAAATTGGTTTTCTGTAAAAATGGAAGCAACGGGAAAACACAAATAACCAACACAGATGACCATGTGATGTGCCAGGAGAGTAATTGCTAATAATGGTAGTTCCCTAGAGATCTGTTTTATGACACTACAGCTGCCAGATAATGCCAAAGGCTCCAATGTCAGGCATTTTTTTGAAAGTATTCATATTTTGGAAGAGAAAAAATAATTGCCTAATCAAGAGTTTACACAACCTCTATCTTTAACATGAAAGAGAAGAAGCAAACTAATCATCTTTGACCTTTCAGACAACATGCAAGTGTCATCAAAGGATATGAATACAAATATTACCCCAAATTAAAGCATACAATTTTTTATAGCAGCAAAAAGCACTTGGTCTCTAAGGCTTAATAATTCAAAACATGTATTTCAAATTATGGAAAACAGGTAACACTGATTATCATATGCAAAGTCTTGTGCTTTTAATCTTGCTAACATCTAAATTGTGAATTTTAGTGAAGAAGATTACTAACAGTGGGTTTGCTAGCAAAATTCCCACGTTGTTTCCAAAAAAAAAAGACACAAACCCATCTCTTCAATGTGATCGGCCAAGCAGACTGTCATGTCTTGGCTTCCTATGCATACCTTAAACAAAACCAAAGAATAACCAGAAAAAAAAAACCCAAACCACAGAAGAAAAAGAAATTAAAAGAAGGTTTGAAAGAAATGCTGTTTTTTCCCTCCCTTCCTAGTTCCTTAATGGTGTTTGTTGGAAAAGAGTGCAGCCAAACTCAGACTGAGTTGAGAACAGATAGCCTGATAAACTGTTGGAAAACAACCTTGATTTTATTATTTGGAAAACAAATGAAGAGGGTTCTCAATCCATACCTAGACCCCTGTTTATAAATTAAACCAAAACCAAACCAAGCAAAAAAGTGCCAAATTTACTTAGCTTCTATGGCTTACATGTCATAGAAAAATCAAAAGAGGAAGCACGTGGCCTTCAGTTTTCATAGAGAAAACAGGGCTACAAAGAAAGAGGATTTAAATATATTTTTTAAAATTCGTTCTGTGTTCTTTCTTGTTTCAGGACATAAGAGAAAATGGTACATATGGGCTTGAAGACATTGACAAAAGTTCCAAAGAAAAATGGCTGAACAATACCATCCACAGGCCCTACTAAATGCAAATATTTCACTTACTAAACTGATCTCTTTCATTCACAGCTTTAATTAAACTTCCACCAGAAGTTAATTTGGCTGTCACCCTCAATGGTAACCAGAAACAGAAAAAAATGTTTTAAGATGATGTTTCAAGTCCAAGCCTCACACAAGTCATGAGAACAGGGTACGAATCCTATTATTTTTCAAGTCCTCATTCATCTGATTTTTCTGATCTCAGTAAGAGAAGAATCCATTTGAAAAATAATAACTGGAAAAAGTATCCCCAATTACCTACTTATGTTCATATAATCAAGACAAACTGCAAGTTAATTAAGATTATGTTTCTACAGGAATAGTATGCAATCACTCGGAATTACACAGTAGAAAATAATTGTAGGATTTACACATGTTTAAGCAATTACACTGAGTTAATGATTTTTATGAAGAAGTAAGATCCACTTCAAGAAACAGAAATTCTCATACCTTTCTTTAGGCAGAGGACAAAAGTCCCTGTACTTCACTCTGCAGTTCAACCTCCATATGCTAATCCTAAATACAAGGATTTTTCCTCAAGCAAAGCTTTAGGGCTCTATTCATTTAGGAGTATTTGGACACAGGTGCTTTTGAGTAAGCAAACCAGAAATTCCCTTTTTAACATCTAAAGTAATCTCACCTGTGTAACAGATGATTCTCCACCACTGGGCTTTTTTTATTGAATATATGATTGGCTAACATTGCTCTGGCTCCCTCATCACATGGTTGTGCTGACATACAAGGCCAGGTAGACTCATTTTTAGTACAAGATTGCCCTGTCTTAAATACATATTTTATGTAAGAAAACAGTTAGAGGGAGATAGCTTTGGAAAACAACATCACTGTATACTTGTCAAGTCTCATTAAGTAACAGAAATGGTTGAGAAAAGGCCCAAATGCAAGAAGCTGTTACAGTTAAAGTGTGAGACCTTCTAGTCTCACTTTAGTTTCAGCTTTTGGGAACTGTGGTTCCCCTGTGTGGCATGAAATCTGCACTTGACTTTATAACAGCATAGAAGAAACAGGACATCATAAATGCTTTCAAACAGGCTTTTCAGAAATGAACAGAAATAGCAGCTGAAATGTGATAGTTTGAACACATCCAACAGCTTCCTGGCCTAGTTTCCTCACCATGTCACCTGCTACTGGTGAAAAGAACCTCGCAGTAGAAAGAAAGTAGAAAGAGCATGTTACACTGACTTTGTTCTCATTCCTGCTGTTTGAAAGCACCTGTAATTCACCTCACAGCTCTACACCTTCTTTAGAACAATCACCTTCCCTAACGCAACCCCCAATAGCTTTAACCTTCACTGTGCAAACTATTGTTACTCGCTGGGAGCTGTAGCAAAAAACCCCACTCGAGCTTGCAAACACATTACTACCCCTAGCTGACTTCCCAAGTGACCATATTAACAAAGTTACAAAAGGTTTGTTTAATTAGCTGTGGGTGGAGGCAGAGAAACATCTGCCTTAGCTGTCTGTGCCAACATACTTCCATGCTTTTTTGTTGTGCCAGGAGCATTTGAAGCATGTAACGTGGAGTGTGCCAGGATCAGCTGAAGTTTGAAAATGTTGTTTGCATTCAACAGCTGTGTTAAGATTTTTACATCTTTGACAGAGCACATTCATATTTGGAGAGTACTGAAACAAACTGTCCATGGCTGTAGTCACCATGCAAAAATATGCCATCTGATGATCACACTTTATAATAGCAGAAAATACATTACAGTATGTGTAGGGGAACAGAAATTAAAGTGGTGCTTATGTAAAAGAACCCCAATTCTATCCTAATCTACAAAAATTAAGCAACGAAAGAAGATTGGAAGACTGTAAGAGATTACAAACTAAACATCAACAGCATCATTGTGACAAGTGATGTTTTATTTATGTTCCCATTAAAACTGGATCAGGTGGAGGAAAGGAAAGCATAACTTGAGAGGGAAAAAAATGTTACCATGCAGTACAGAGTAGGGCAAAAATTACAGGGACAAAAATTAAGGAATGGGCAGGAGGCAATTTGTTAATTGGCCTTTTTTAATTTTAGTTCTGCCGAATCTTGTCATTTTGAGCATTTAGTTGATTTTTGTGTCATGTTCTGTTGCTTTTTCTATTCAAATGACAATTTCAGTTTGTCTGCTGCTTTAGCAGTAACAGTAGTGTTGTAATGAGGATGATATAAGGATAAAAGGAGATGGTAAATGTATTATAGTACCATCTGTTGCAAAAAAAATCAAACTTGCAGGCAAATGATGAGTATAAATTCAGACCATTTTGTTGAAGCTAACTACTAGTAAAATATTCTTTTAATAAAATTAACGGCTCTTGAAATTTAGACAATGTACATACCAAAAATCAATACAATTTTTTCCTGCCTATTAAGAATCAGATTACATATACATGGTCTATAATGTACTAAAATCAAAATGAAACCAGTATAATTTATTGAATATTATTTTATATTAATGTAGCATTTATCCAAGTAATACATTCCTTTCATCACACATGTTGTAGACTATGTAGTTTTCCATGAAAGTTCTTAACATGATGTAGAGTGAATTATTTCTAACATTAGAAAACAGGACACAAGGAAAGATTCACAAATCAAAAAATTCAATTAAGCAAGTGTTAGAGGAAATGTCTTTATTTCAAGGACGTAACAACAAAGGTTCGAAGAAGCAGAAAATTAATTTCGTAAATGTGTGGCAATCTTCTAATGTCAAATTGGTGATAAACATTTGGTGAAAAGAAGGAACACTTGGTGAAAAGAAGCAAGTCCAAATGAACTGAGCGGCTTTTCTTTAAACCTCTGTCCAGTTTTTAACATTTTTACCTAACCCACAAGGCTAAACAATGTTACTATATGTTATTAAAAGCAAGGAGAGAGAGTGCATGTTTGACTTCTTGCTGTTCACATAATAAAACCAAGACTGGCTGGACTGGAGGATATATGTGTTCTCAAATAAATCTCGCAATAATAAAAGGTGCCCCTTCTAATTAGTATATTCTGCGCAGTAGGCAAAAATGACTAATCAGTAAAACTGAGACAATATGATACAATTCTGCTTCTGTGGAAACATTCTGGAAGCTATTCCAAGAAGCTGAAGTCAGTGTCAATGCAACAACCTCTATGGTGACCGAAGTCATATATTTATCCCTGAATTATGTATAAAGTTCAACAAAGGAAAACAAGCATGTCAGTGGAAGAGAAGAAATGTGAATAAGTGATGAAAAGCCAAACTCACCCATAAAGCACAAGTGCGAACTGTTAAAAATCATGCAAAGAATAAATGAGTCACAATTCCCTTTTAAAAATTGACAAAATGATCAAAAGACCTCATTTATGAAATATTATGCAAATTACTCACTTTGTTTTTCCACAGCATGTTTTTTTCCTGAATTGGGAAAAATGTCTAATACTAAGGTTACCCTGTATTTCCCATTAATGGTTCACAATGTTACCAAAGTTAAATAAGTTAGCCTTACAGTTGATATGCAGGATAACTTCTTCAGAAAGATCTTTTGGAGAGAAAAAAGAGCCAAACGATCTAGTAGTTTTCTAGAATAAGTCCAAAAAAACCAAGTTTTCACCATGATTAAAAGAAGAAAAACAAAGCAGAAACACAGAATATACTTTGGAAGGGGCTGGGGGCAGGGTGGAGGGGCAGGTAAAGATATCTTGTACTAGGCATATGCTTCTTTTTGATATAACAAAAATTCAACCACAACTGAAAATCTACAGAAAAATTATGGGAGTAGCTGGAAAATTAAGTACTCCTCAAAGTGCAGTTTCCATACTTGCAGTACACACAAGGATTTCTATGAGAGGTCAACTGTCTTTGAGAGTTGAGCTGTCCTGGACTTTTGCAACTGCCTCAGACTGCGAAGAAAGGGGGTTTGTGCTGCAGAAGCCCAGAAGCTGCGGGCTCACCATCTGTTGGCACTGCACTGCAAGCAAAGCCCTCTGTCCCTCCTGTCTGCTCCTCTGGAATGCACAAGGGATTAGAGAGAGAGACTGTGCAGCCTCATGCTGTGTTCAATATGCTCTAATAGCAGAATAGGAAAAGGCTAGTCCTATTTTCCTCTTCACTACAGATTCTTGCCCCTTCCTTTCTACTGACCTTAGGTCTTATGCAGAGAGTGAGAGCTGGGCTAACAAACTGATCTGACAGATCTAAGCTGCAAAGAGCCCAACATAAAGCAACTTCAAGCAACTTCCACAAAAACATGAACAAAGCCTGCTAAGGATATAAGAGAGACGTACATTTTTATTTTAAAAAGGGCAGAAATTTACTGCTCTCGATTGTCACTATGGGAAAGGCAAGAATAAAGCTTCATTATTCACTCCAAAGGAAATTTAAACTGGGATTAGGGAAAACTTTTTTAAAACCCTGGTAATGATGAAATGCTGAAAAGGGATATAAAAAGAGCTCCATCAATTAAAGTTTTAAAGAACAAATTAGAAACTATCTGCAGAGAATTTACTTCAGTGTAAACTTTGGATTAGATATCTCTTAATGACTCTTCTGGCGTTACACTTTTAAGGATTTCATTTGATATATTTTTAATATCTTAAATCCTAAAATATTTCTAGTATTCTAAAAGTTTCCTTAACACAGAAAATTCTGCAAAAGAAACTGAGTTCCAAAAGGTTTCTTCTATCATCATCAGTTACTAGTGCCCCAGGAGCCACTTACCTGGGATTTTCCCTGCATCCATGAAGCCTTTCTAAAAATCATGATGCCATTGTCTCTATAGCTAGAATACTACAAGAAGCAAAAACAAGACTTCTCTGTTCTCATTCCCCTTAAGGCCATGACCACTGAAAAAATAAAATGGTTATCTATTAAGCACAGCCTCCCTGGATAGAATATACCCTGCATATGTTACTGCTTCACAAAATGTTCTTACCACTTGGAAAAAAGCAGAAAAGATACGGAGGAGCTATAGATAGTCTATGGTAATCCTCAATTGTTAACAACAAAATATACACTTCAGATTAATAAATTAGGACACAATACACACTGTTACAGACAGAGAAAGCTGGGCACATGGTACCTCATCTAAACACTGAAATGCAGCACTTGCTGTTACATCAGTGGATCCCTCGTCTTGGCTATTAGTTGTTGGAGTCAGAGCACAGGTAGGTTGCTCATTTTCAGTTGCAAATTCCGTGTCACTGGAAGTTTCTTCACCAGCCTGACTCATTGTTTGAAGTTCTAGGAAGTAACAAAAATACCAAAATTCAGTTCATTAGATCCAGGGATACACATAACTGTGTGTAAGATAAATGTGTAGTGTAAAAAACACAATATCAACATGTGAGAGCCACGTTCAAACAAGAGTCATAAGGTGAGCAAAATAGGTACAGTTACAACTTCATGAAAGACTTGTAAGAGGTTGCACCATCACTCTATCATTCTTCTGAGTGTTTTTAAAATCCTGTAATATTTGGCTATGTTACTGCCACATGAATGTTAGACAACATGCAAATCAATGCTTCTTAAAGAACATGCATTGAATAATAGTTTCAGGCTGGAAATGGAGTCATTTAGTCCAATCTCCTGCTCAAAGCAGGCCTAACTTCAAAACTAAATTGACTGGATTAGGGCTTTGGCCAGCTGAAAATCTGTCAGACTGGGGAGTCCAGCCATTGCCTTCAGGCTGGTCTTTATAAAGAAAATCCCCAAGTGGAAGGGGCTCCTACAGGTACAACTGCTACAAACTTTGTTGTTCCCATAAAACTAATCAAGGAATGTGTTTCCCCTTTTCTCCATCCAACATAAGCCCACCCTTCAGTGTCCCTTGACCTTGTAGTTATTACATAGAAAAGGAACCTCTTCACAAAACACAGAGATCTTGAGGACAAGAACTGGTCTAACTCATGTAAGTAGTATCATTGAAGTTATTTGTGTCTGTAAGTCATTCCATGGCCATGCTTGAAAAATCACCACAATCAAACTCAACAAATAAACCCTGAAACCATACAAAATGAGAAAACACAAAATAATATGACCCCGATAAATACCCAAGTGAACTAATTCAAGAGTGATAATAAAACTCACAGGATTCAGGCTGTATTTTGATCCCTAGTTAGTGTAGGGACCTTTTTTCTTCCCCAAAAGAAGGAGCTGTAAAAGAGGCTAAAATACAAATTTCAAACCCACAGCTTGGTATAAGCTTCATCCTGAAGAAAGCTCTTTTTAAATTAAGTAACACAGTCTTCTAAAAAATACGCAGAGAGAGAAAAAAGAAAGTGGAACAAGTAGGGTTGTTGGAAAAGATAATGTTTTTACATTTATATTTGAGAAAATCTCATATTCATAGCTCTCATTTAGGAACAGAAATCCCTAAGATACTTTCATTAGGAATAGTTAGATCAAGGACATTTATTAATTACTTCTGGGCAAGACGAGACCTAATCCCATGAAGTTACTACAACTTCATGTAACTTCACTTTGTGTTTATTATCTTGGTCCAGCACTTGAGAATTATGTTCCCAGGCATCTACCATCAGAACTGTCTGGGGTGTGTGAAAATGCTAAGATGGAAGAAGGAAATGGGAGGTGGAATACAAGGGGATACAATGCTCCTGGTACCTTAGCAATGTCCATCAGGTTGGTACTTTTCATTATACCAAATGCCAATTAGCACCTGACAAACCCATCTTCTGGCATAACAGTATCTTAAGAGTTGTGCATATTCCAAGAGTTTTAAAATATCAACCTTTTGCATGAAGCAGCATGAAAGCAGACAAAAACATTTCAGGAGAAAGGTATGAGAGACATGGGATAACCAAGGAGAGGCAATAAGCATCCTACAGAAGGAAGAGCAGGGCAAGAGGGACGTCACACAGAAATCTTGCTGTGACATAGTGAGATAGGGGAGGCACAGAGCATTTGTAGAGCAAAGCACAGTGAGAAATGGAGCTGGAGAACAGATGGAGGAATTCAGGAATTCCTTCACAAGTTCACTGCAGTTGTCTGTAGCTGACAGGAATGGAGAAATCAGTATCACAGCACGTTAGTTCAAAATTCTAGGAGAAAGATTGCAAACTTCCACAAATCTTCACCTGCAGGTCTTTCTAGATTAATTATTATGCAGAATAACTATTATGCAGAGAAGATTGTATTCTGCTGTGGGACAAAATCATTATAAAACCTGTATCAGCTGCCAAAGATGCAGAACTCACTTCCAGTTAGTCAGTACTGACATCATTCAGCCTTTCACACAACATAGGGGAGACCTTTCTCTTTTTTTAAAACAGAGCTTCCTATTATAAATCAAGGACAATAAAAATCAAAATTGTAATAAAATTAAGAAGAAATTTTGAGAATATTTCCATAGTATATACCAGATTTCTCCAATGAAACAGCTACAGCAATTTAGCATTCCATAGCCAGAAAGCCAGTTAAGAAAAACTGAAATATAATAAGAAATATAATTGTTGTGGGAAAATGGATACAAAAATGTTGTGTTGTTTGTATTCACTTTTTAAAGAGTCACTTGTCTATAAAGGTAGTGAAAGTTAAACTGACAAGCTTATGACTTTCTTCAGTGCTGTTTGGAATTCCTTCAGGAACATTTTGACTTCTAGAGAGATTTCAGTGCCTGTATTTGCTTATGGAAAAAAAAGCAATTTCATGATGTCTCCTGGAGGAGTCAAAACATTGTGAAATAACTGTAAACATCATAGAGGCCAAGAAATAAAGTCTGAATTACCGTACATAAACATGTATACATATTTATAAATAGAGAGCAATTTTCATCTATAAAGAACTGCTGAATATTCCAGCATACACATCTCAGATTTATGGCTCCTGCTGCTGCTTTATTTGTTCCTCTAAACACATTAGAAGAATTTAGACACATGGAAAAACACTGTGGCGGAAACTCTAAGCAGAACAATGCCAAAATCTGAGAGGTTTATGGGTGTAGGAATTCTTGTCAATACTTGTGTGGGAAACATACAACTGACACCAGTCAAAACTATACTTTCTCACAGTACAGTACTGCAAAAGATTCCAGTTTGCTGGGCAGAGACAGAACCAAAAAACATCTTCTGAATCTGAAAAGTTTATAATATTAAGGCACAACTATAGACAACCTAGACAGAGAAAAAGCATTAGACAGCCTTAGCTAGTGTGACAAGCCCTTGTCTCCACTCTGTTTTAAGAGGGGACAGACTGTAACAAATGTATGTTTCTGAGACATTAAAATAAGTTTAGCATTCTTCCATTACCTACTACAGAAATAAACTTAAAATTCAGCTTATACAATATCATGTATAAAATTCAAAAAGCAAAGCAGAAAATTTGTACCTTTGCAGCATCTAATAAATAAACTGCCTAACTGAAATAGAAATGAAAGTTGGCATAATTCCTAACTTTACAGAATAGTTCAACAAACATGGAAGTTTTCAAACTGTAGAACTGCAAATAATATCACAGCCTTGATCCAAGACACAGAATCGCAGAGAATGGGAATTACAAGTCTGTTTTGGAACACAGGTCAAACCAGGCTGAGAATTGTCTTGTGAAACAGCTTCAGGACAGCAATAATAATAAAAGTCTGTACTCGGATTCCCAAAACTAATTTCAGCATCTTTTCTTTAGTATCTCTCTAGCAAAGAGCAATGTTCATACACAAGTCAGTGCTGAATCCAGGCAGGTTCCACTTTGCTGCATCCATTCTTTCCAGAGTGACAGATGCAAAAAGTAGTAAAATTTGACTCTGAGCATAAAGAGATGCAGCTCCATGTATGAAGATGCATCAACCAGACTAATTAAGAAGACACAAAATTTATAAAACTCTCTGTTGAGGGAACTACGCTTCAAGTGACCAACTACATTAATATATACAGACAAACCCCTTTAAACTTTATCTTAATCCCTTGCATTTAAAGAATTAGAAACATAGAGCCATTTAGTTTGGATCATCGAGTCCAAATGTTAACCCAGCACTGCCAAGTCCACTGCTAAACCATGTCCCTAAGTGCCACATCTACACACCTTTTAAATACCTCCAGGGATGGTGACTCAACCACTTCCCTGGGAATTCTGTTCCAATTTCAGTGAAGAAATTTTTCCTAATATCCAATCTAAACCTCAGGATATTTATACACATCTTCATGCTACCTCCTTTTGCACATAAATCTCGAAAAACATGTTACTCCAAGAGACAACTGACTTAGCTTTTCACACTGAATTAGAGAAAACATGCAATGCAGTTGGAACACAACAACAGTGATATCAGACCAGAAGCTGATCCAGCCCTGCACACTTCCAGCCACCACTGGATGCCTGGGGAGGGACAGAAGTATTCACCAGTCACGGTGTGGTGATGCTTCCCTGAACTCATGCAAACTTGGAGTATTGGCAAAATCCAGAGGAATGGAGATTTTGACTTTATCTCTGCATGACATGAGCAACCAGTGCTTCTTGTTGCTTTTGAATCTGGCTCCTTGATGCCACCTAGTTCTTTTACTGGATGAGGCACTGAATAATCACAACTTTTCTATGCTACTAGGTTTATTACTAATGTTTTATCTTCATTTGACAATCTTTCTTCAGGCTGAAGCAGTCAATCTATCTGCTGTCACTGGCATGAAAGCCCTTCTCTACCTTTCATGTCCTTGCCATCCTTCTCCAAAATTTTTCCAATTCCACCATATCCTCTTCAAGGAGAAGGGAAGAGATGAGACCTACAGATAATACTTATAACACAGGAATACCAATCACACAGTTATCTCCCTTTTGTTCCCTAAAATTTTATTTCCTAATGCTTCTTTCCAAAAGTTAAAGCAGCAGACTGTCTATTTTAACTGAGCAGAGCCTGTGCTTCAGACAAAATCCATGCAAACATTAAATGACAATTCAAATTAAAATTACATCATGTACAATAGGACAGTACAATACACATGTGAATCAGAATGGATTGTTTGATTAGACTGTACAACCTCACAGACAACTGCTTTGGGGAAGTGAGAGCACACTGGGTACCCAAACTGCTGAACAATTTCTGTGACTAATTCCACTGTTTTCTGTTTTCAAGTCTGTGCTATGTGGGATGGAATCACCCTGAGCCACACACAGACTTTATCTGCTGGAGTTCTAATTAGATATGGCTAAGATAGGGAGAACTGTAAGATTAGCCACTTCCCGATTCACATGGTTTCCATGAGGAAGTTAATTTCCTCAGAAAGTTTCTGGTAGCGTGACAATCAGAAAATCCCTGAAATCCAAACCATTATGTGCTTTGCAACACTAAAGTACAGAGGGGAAAACAAACAAAACATACTTGGCCTACCACTGAAGCCCAGACACGCCTGGAGAACTACAAAGGTTCAAGGAAGCAGTTCAGAAAAACACCGCTAAAAAATACAAAATACAAATAAAGGTGACCCTATTTCCCTAAGAAGTGAAGTCACATTATTTCTTCAACTCAGCCCAGGCAAACTAGGTTTATACCTTCTGGGTACCTGCAGCAGTCTGTGACTATTCTGTGATTAATTCCAAATACAAAAGTTAAAAAAATTTATTCCTTCTATGGTCTCTCATGTAGATCCTTTTTATTTAACAACTTTTCCCTTAAAATCACTCTCTCATCTTAGCCTAAAAGCACCTCTCATCATGCTTTGCCTTAAAAATCTATTTTATATCACTTTATTACTTTCAGGGATCTTTTATCTTTTGCATGAAATACTGAATATTCTTTGATTTAAAACAACACTAATATCTGGCAAAACTGCAAATAAGCATTGTAACTTGCTAAGGAATCATGCAGGTATCTTGAGAGTGGAGCTCTAATTACATCTTCACTTATAATTTCCAAATAGCTTTCTTTTCCTGCAAATAACAAGTCAGAAAATTAAAGATGAAAATAAATCTCATTTTACTGTTGGGAGTCTTCTACATGCCAGAGCAGCTGATCCAAATAAGAGCATGAAAGTGGAACTGAATCAATATGACAAAAACATAGATGACATAAGTAAAACACTGAAAATGTTTCCATATGTATGGAGGTTTCATATGTATGGAGAAAACTTCTTCCCAGCTATTACTTTTTATCTGTTATCTTCAGCATTTTTAACCATGTAAATATGCTTATCTGTATCTAATGAGGAAACCCAGCACCGACAGTGACATATACACACAGCTGAGGCTTAAGTGTCTTGGGATGGTTTCTTGAACAAAGCTCTCAAGGATGCAAAGCCTGGAAATATTAAAGATGATGCAGAGCACAATCTACTGTGGGTACTGATGAAGCTCTGCCTACACGAGGAACACCAAGTACCGAGATCCTGGAGCAAAAGGGGCCGCGTTTTAAGAGGAGGTAGGAGCCAAGGATAAGGACTCGGGGAGAAAGGGGGCCGTGGTTAAGCCCCACGTAACCAGACACCGGATTCCCTCGAACAGTTGGACCACAGAGCTATTTGCTGAACTGGCTGTCATCTAGTGGAATCACAGCACATTGCACCACACTCCGTGTCTAACTGTTTGTGCTTCCCTGACAAACTACCTAACATTCAAATTTGGTACTTAATCTTAAGAGTGAGAATTTTGTAGTTTTTTTCTCCCAAAAGCAACTGCTTCTGAAGACTTGGAAAAAAAACCTTCCATCCTCCATCATGTCCCAAGATATTTCTCAATATATTTTTGTCCTCTTAGAAGTCTATTTTTCTATATTAAACTATAATAAGACAGGTATAAAACACTCTTATTGTGTGTTATCTAATGATTTTTTGACACTGAATTATGTAAACCAACGAAATAATTTAACTTGAAGGCTCTGTTGACTAATACGGATCTTTATTACACTTCCCACAGTGAAAACTACCAATGGACCAAAGACCTAGGGCACATTGAGATGTCACCTCAGATTCATAAATAACCAATGCCAGGGTCAGAAATGGAAATAAAGCTAACGAAAGTGTTTGATGACCAAGTATCATGCTTGCACGATTTTTTATTTATGAAAGAGAAGAAAAACAACACATGGAGTGCAAAAGGGAGGCAATAATTAAGTAACAGGCCCAGAAATTGCTGCTTCTAGTGTTGCAATGTTGCTAAGACAATGCAGCTTTCTGTGCATGTTTCACTCTTATTATTGGCAGTAAACTACATCTATGACAAGAATGCAGCCTCTGACTGTTCATTATCTATTGCCCATATGCCCCACCCCATTTAATTGTTACACAATGATAATAGGGGATATGAACTCCAGAAAAGTCTTTTAAACTGAACTAAGTGGTTCCCCACTTGTCTGTAAAACCTGTGAGGACAATCGTCTCATGGCCTATTTATTTGCCTGGCCTTAGAACTGCTAAAAAGCAGTCACAATAAACAAAACGTTAACCAAAACTCACTGACAGAGAGCAATTCTGGAGGTTTGAGAAAAACCACCTCTGCTTGTCCACCGTCTGGCCGAGGACATTCTAACTCTCAGCCCGGCTGTGTGTGAAGCCGGGCTGCCACCCAAAGCCCTGCCGTCCTTCCCGGGCTCCACTCCCCTTTCCCTGCCTTCTCCTGGCCCGTGTTAAACCCCGTGGAGCAGAGGCTGCTGCGCCAGGGAGCCGAGCGGCTGAAACCCAACCAGCGGGGTTCTCCCCCCGGAATCGAACGTTTCACAGCGCTACTCTCAGCCCGAGGGACCCGAGGAAAAGGCCCGGAGTACCTCGTTTCCTCACGCACGACACCGCACCGCCCCGGCCCCGCGCGGGGGCCGCTCTCAGGAACTCGCTTCCCGCCCCCGCCCCGGAGCCGCGGCTC
>WEIV01031060.1:96255-118426 GCA_013390005.1 Calyptomena viridis
CAGTAATGACAGTAATCACAGCATTCCATCCCATCAAGAATTTTATATGGTGTCATGGAAAAAGTGGATCTTGAGGAAAAACTGCTAACTGATTTCCTGGGAATCTTGTCTCAAATATAATCAAAGATGTGAAAAATCTTGAATTTTAAAAATTAAGAGTCAGCTCTGTTTTCTTTGAGACTTCAAGTTACAGTGAAACAGTATTCTGTCATGAACTGAAAAGAAGGCTGCAAAGTGACCTATCTGGGGCTTTGGAGATCAGCTTCCCATGGCCTCCTTATAGTTTAGATGAGCTTAGTGTTGCTGTTCTTTTCTGTCAACTTTGAGTCTTGCTTGAGTCACAAAAATGACAGCAAAAGTAAGAATGTAAAGGTTGATTCTTCCTCTGTGTTTGTGCCTCAGTGTTTCCACTGAGTTGGTGGCCACAGGAAGCTGCTTTGCTCCCCTAAGCCTCAGATGAGAGGAATGGCCTTATCCCAGAAGGCATTTAAAATTGTAAAGTATCAAAAAAGAACTGCAGGTTTCAGCTGAAACTGTTGTTAAGACTTTGGCTTTTTTTAACCTAAGTATTCCTGTGGGTTGTGAGTGGTGATTGCTTGTCTTTGTTCTGATTGCTGTGATGGCTTCAACAAACAGTACTAAAGATATGTTGGCACCCGTGGGTTTTGTTGACTCTGAAGTAGTGAGATGAAAGGTTTGTATTAAAATTGCCAACTGTGTAGGTGTCTGCAAGAGCAAACAGTTGTTCAGTTGCAGTATCTTAGTCGTACAGCCAGGCTTTAGTCTAATCTTGTTTTTAAGAAGTACTGTAGTTCTGGCAATGTGACTGTAACTCATTTTTTCCTCATACAGCTTCAGGAATTGTACTCTGTATTATCAGAAGCAGAATAATTGGTGAGAAACAAGTATTTAGAGTTTTTCCAAAACTACTAAAAATCATATAGACTAGATGCTGTAGTGCAGCACAAGAGCTGATTTCCCTTTAGGGACTGTGCTTTACTAAGCAAACTGAAGTGATAGTGCCCTCCCCTGGATGGATTAAAGCTGTTTAATGTTGCTTCACTGTCATGCTGTCCACAAACCTCATTGACTAACAAAGCAGAAGACCTTTCTTTACAGAAGAAGAGTAAAAGATCAGTGAATGACTTGAAATGAGAAAAATCTGGTCATGTGGGGATTATTCAAGAGCACCAGCAAACAGCTNCACTGGAACAGGTTGCCCAGAGAAACTGTGGACACTCTATCCCTGGAAGTGTTCAAAGCCAGGTTGGATGGGGCTTTGAGCAAGCTGGCCCAGTGGAAGGTGTCCCTGCCCACAGCAAGGACAGGGGTTGGAATGAGCTGATCTTTAAGGTTCCCTCCAACCCAAACCCTTCTATGATTCTATGAAATAAACAGTACTTTTTGCAATCACTTGAGGAGAAACCCTCACAGTAAAATGGAAGTTTGTCATCCAAAGTGGTTAATGTGATACAACTTGAAACACAAAATACTGCCTTTTCTAATTATAGTTACCCTAACTGTATGATTTTTAAACCTTTTTCAGAGCCATAAAATTGATATACGGACAAATGGTGGCAAAGTAATTGGTCTTGGAACACTTTATGGAAATACAGATATTTGTGCAACAGAGAAGGGGGTAAGTAGGAAATAAAACTTTCTCTTTCTATTCAGCTTGTCTGTTGCAAAATGACTAAATTTGAAGAATGTGCCAAAGAATATTTAATGACCCTCATTGGTTTATAGTAATTTCACTGTTTCTTATATTTGTCTGTTAAATTATATTGTGCTTGATTTGGATAAATAAACAGGCTCCACAGAAAGAACAGTAGGCATTTGATCATTCTCTCAGCATAGAGGTTGTGCTGACTGATACAACCCATCATCTTTAATTATGTAGACTCTCATAACACTCTTAAACTTTTTCCTTGGCTGATATGTAGGCACTTGGATTCTGCAGTAGGCCCAGGAGTTTATTTTAGTGTCTCATGGATAACGGGTTGATATTTGTACATGCTGTACACTTCCAGCATTGGATGGTGGTAAGAATGGAAGAGTAGAAGGTTTTGCAGATTTCTTTGCAGCTGGGGAAATAAAATAACATGTGATCTTGTTATGAGATGAAATGTGAAGAATCACAAAAAGGAAAACAGTTTTGCAGAGAAGCAGCTTGCTTTTTTTTCAGTAGGTGGCAGTATGAGACAAACCACAAACTACTGCACTCTGGTTTTGTTTCCTGACATAAATAGTCCATTCTCCTTTATTTAAAATAAGGTAGAGCTAAACTGCCTTACATAATACTACAGATCTAACACCCAGTCTTGCTTTTAGGCTTAACTTCAATGTTCAGCTATCATAATGCCTGTGCAACTGGTTGCATTAGGAATCACTGGACCAGAAGCATTGCTATATGAAATTGAAGCCAAGTCTGGAAGTAGGTTGGATGTGTGCTCTGTCAGAGTCAATAGGGACCCTTTGAACCAACAGCACTGGGAAGAATTGGGAAGAGTGTGGGTAACTCCCTTGCCAAAGGTGGATTTGAGACCAAGCTGTTGAGCTCTAGGCATCCAAACTCACCTCTGTGAAGTGCATTTGGCCCTGTTGTACACCTTGTGCATTGGGTTCTGAGATCATATGTACACTTGCATAAACCCAGCTTTGAGCTGTTCCTAATGTCCTGCTGTGAACTGAGCTTTTCCAAAACCTGTCAACATTAATTTTTCTGTGTTTCTTTGTACTGGGTGCTAGACTGCCTTTTATGTAATAAATGTAATAATTAGATTCTGTATCTGAACAATATAGATCATGAAGTTGTTTTGCTTTAAGCCTTTAAATTCATTTCAGACATATTGTCCTTCCAAAACAAACTTCATACAGATTAAGTTCAAGTGCTTCTTTGTGATCATAAGTATTTATATAGTCTGTGATATTGCTAGAAGTCATTCTTAGAGTTGTAAAGCAGTAGTAACTTGAGTGAAGTGAGTAGTTTTAACAGGAATTCATAGCTATAGAATAATGCTTTGACTTAGGTTATTGAATTTCTCACTAACACATTTTGCAGTGTAGTTAGGAAGGACAGTAAGATTTCTTTTCTCAGTTGGCCACTTCTGTTAGTAATCAGTCAGCCTTATGTCTCCTGTGTGTGTTTGTATGAGATGTTTCTTCCATCAGTTGCAGTCATCATTATGTAATTATGGTTCTGTCAGCATTTCCAGCCCTCTCCTGGAATTGGGGAGGGGGGATGTGGTAAAAGGTGCTAGGCACTTGAGAATCAGAATATTTTTAAGGGGGAAAATTGGAGAAGACACAAGTTAAATACTTGAGTAAGGATAGCACAAAAAGGAAGGCCAAGAACAGGAATATGTGGGGAATGAGCTGTATATGTCTTACTTTAAATATAACAAGATGTTAGTTTTCATCTTGAAAAAGTATTCAGGTACAAAAATATTCTTGATCTTATTTGAGAATAGACTGACACTTTATCTGTTTCTTATCCTTTAAAGAAAAGATGGAACTTGAGGCATGTGGTCAGTTTCAGTAACTGCAACCCCCAAGGCTCTACTCTCAAGGGAAGGAATTTTTCCATTGGTGGTTCAATGGACAAAAATAATCAAATTTGTTGACTGGGGAGTCACTAGCTAATCTGTGCCATGGAGACTTTTCTATAACACTTACTTAGCATAGCCAGACATCTATGTTCTGCCAAAAGTCCATAAGAGTTAAAGAATTTGGGATTGAAAACCTATTTACACTCAGTAAAAAGCAATCCTATTTTTTTCCATGTCTTCCCTATCTTAAATACTTTGTTAGTCTTGTTTTTGAGCAGTCTGACTTCTCTCCTTTCCTTCCCCTGAGACTTGGGTTATCTGAAACAAATGTTCATTGTATTGGTAGTTTTTGTTTTATTGTTTATAGAAACCTCTTTTTATCTGGAGTCAGGACAACTCTTTCTATTACTGTAAATTTTTAAGAAAGGTAGTTGAGATTGGTAAATAAGATGTCTTAGTATGTGAGGTTGTTTATAATAAAACACTTAATTTTTAAATAATATGTCTTAATAGAGTCAAAACTTGCATTTTATAGTAATAGATGTAGCTTTTTGGACTTTGCTTTGCCTGTTTAGGAATGCCACAAGGCAGCCAGTTTGCACCCAAACTGTGCAGATACTTTTATTTTATTCCTTTCCCTTAAAGTGTGCCTTGCTCTATTTTCAGTATGTTGACAGCAATGATGGCTCTGCTAAAATTGGAAATGTTCTTTGCAAGTCATTTAAGTCCCTTTAGAAAAGGTTTAGATCATGGAGCCTGAAATGACAGTGGCTTTTCTTTTGCTATACAGAGTGAGGGAGTAGTGGAGTCATCTGTGTCAACATTGCTAAGACATATTTAAGGTCTCTGCTTATTAGGGTTTTGTTGAAGCATTGGAAGATGAAAAGCTGAATTGCTGTCCCTTTCAGCATTGAATTAAGCCTTAATGTCATTGGGGTTTGTTTACTGTAGATACTTAGATTTTGTAGCACAGTTCTATGCAGCAACAGCTGCAGATTGTAGATATTGACTGTCACGTATCTCTAATTCTAGCATAGCATTTTGATTTTCTTGAAGGTTAATATATCTTGTTACTTTCTTGGAGACCTAATTTGTATTGTAGCATCACGACAAAAGACTTAGACCACAGTCCATTCTGTAATCTTATGATTTAAGGTGCAAAGACAGCATAAAGCTCAGCATGTATGGATTGGTAAGTCCACAGTATAATTTGGCTCATACAGTCCATACTAAACCAGCCTCTTCAGCTCCCTTTTTGGGACACAATACAGCACTAGTGGCTATTTGTCAGAATAGCTCTTCCTTCATCTACAGCTTACTCTTTCTGTAGTGTAACACTGGGAGGGTCAGCAGACTTATTTCTTTATATAAATTTTTTCCACAGGGTTGCAATGCTAAAATGACAAGGGGGATTTAAAGATAATTTGAGTAAGCCATAGTTTGATCTAGGAGGCCATGTATCATTTCATGTAACAAATGAGGATTTTGTGCAATTCACAGGTAGTCTGCATAAGCAAAATAAAAACAAATGGAGTGGGGGTGAAGTATGAACTATTGCGTGTCTTTATCATAAATCAAAGTTAATCCTTTTTTTTTACTTTTCATAATAAAGTGTTTTAATTTTTTAAAATGAAATCAAGGGTTTTTTTCTTTGGTTTGTGACCGTTTGGGTTCTTCACCTGAATGATGGATGTAATAACTCATAGCAATATCATAATAATAAGGAATCATTCACTCTTTGGTCAGAGCTCTTGGATGAAAAGGTTTTTCATTTTGTCTTGTGTAGCTTTTAACTAAGAACTTTATTCTATTGGTTCTGCACCAACAACTGCTTTCCATTTATTCTGCATCTTAATAGTGTTACTTCCCTCTGCCTTTTCAAGCTCTGATGACAAGTTTTCCATTATGTTTATTTAAGTTTATTTCTCTTAGAGTGTGAATATAGAGAAGCTGCAAGGGACAACCATCAACATATCTACTGAAGATGGGCTGCTGAAAACTAAGTATCTCTATGCAGAAACAGCATCTCTCTCTTCAGTAGCTGGTGATATTATGCTGGGAAGTGTTCATGGTAAGAAGGAAAATCTGTCACAAATTTAGCTGCTTTGAAGGTGTTCATAATGTTCACAGTAACAAATGGACTAATGCAATAGACTATCACTAAATCAGCTGTGCACAGTATATGAACAACTGTTCTATCTCTATTAGAGACTGAGTTGATTTTTTTTACCACCTAGCAGACTGTATTTATTTTTGAAAGCAGTTTTATGAGCACACTTGTGAATAGCAAAAAGTGGAAAAGAAACGTCACATGTATTAAGAACATCAAAATATTTTAAAATCTAGCAATGAAAATTATATTGAAAGTTGTAAAGAGGCTTCTCTTTCCCTCTCCCCACCCTTTACTTTCTTCATAGGGGAAGCAACTCTTAGAGCATCTACCAAACTATCATGGAAGACGATTGTAATTAGAAGTTTGTAGTTAGAAGAAGATTGTAATTAGAAGAAATAGCCTGTGTGTGTGCTGGCACCTTATATTAATGGAGTGGTGACAGTTTCTGTTATTTGATTGGGGAAGAAGTCTCTAATTCATCCACCCTTTAATGTCCTTCACCTACATCTATAACCACAGTGTCTTTTATTTAAACAGCAGTTGAGGTTTGAAACTGGTGTCTTTCTAATTTAACAAATCTTCCACTGAATTCTGCCTATGCTGTCATGTGCTTGTGGTGATTTAACATTGAGTAAAACAAACTGGAGAATGTACAAAGAGTGAAAATTACTCAGTTCAGTCAGAGTTTCAGATTTTCAGCTTGTAAACAATTGTAAACAATTTGCTGCAATGTCGTAGCACTTTTGTGTTGTCATCTTGCTTGAGAAGTTAATTTTGTCTCTTTCTTAAAGGAGCAACTCCTCTGTCTATTTATAACAAATGTAAGAATGGTTTCTAAACCTGTTAGGTAAAGTTGGTTTTAGTATGCATAGGCAGCTTTTTTTTTCTTGTTGTTATTTTATTTTCCTACCATGTAAACTGTATTGTTACACTGATCAGTTTGTGAGCTTGTTCATGCCTCTGTGCACATCCAAAAGTTTATTTTTATTTTCTTGGTATAAAAATGAAATCATAACTGCTGGAGTTAGTCACTGACTTCCTTAGTAATACCTCGTTGTCATTTAGCTGAAGAACAATGTGAAACCAAATAGAATTAGATCCAAATTATACAGACATTTTTTGTGTTCCTTCAGGATTACTTTTATGAGCTCTCTTCTAAACGGGTCTGGAACACCTAACATTATTTTAGCTGTTTCTTTTAAAAACAATTGCACATTAATGTTTGCTTGGTAATTCCAGTCTATTTTTCCAGAAACTTGGTGTTCTATAATCCCTTCTGAAAAGATACCTCTTGATATACCGAAGTGTGTTCCATAAATTTCAGCTACATTTCTGCATTTCATGATATATAAAGCGGAATTGTAGAAATCAAATTTCTTTTTATTCATTTTTAGGTGTGTTTGTGCTTTATTCTGATGCAAATTGAAAATGCAAAGTTGAGGTCGCAAAAAGCTGCATAATTGTTTATTTCCTTTTTTTTGTGCATCAGAATAACCCTGCCCCCTTGAGAACCTCCAAAATGAAGGACTGGAAATAACACAGTGTAAAGTGTTGCCTTTGCCTTCATTTATATCCCCAAAACCATCCTTTGCCCCTGGTCCTATACTGATCCTGACTTGCAATACTGTCATTTGAAGTCTTCCAGTGTTCATGGAGAAGCAAAGCTTGTACATGATGGAAAATGTAACTATTTCTTGAGAAGCAGCAAAACCCCAAAACACTACACCACTGTCATCAATATTCTGTTAAAACTTTTATATTTTGGATGTCATAGTATTGCACTACAATGCTGAAATCAGTTGTTTGTAATAATCAAACTAGTAATTACCTCTATTCAGGTCTTTCATCTTTGCCTTTGATGTGCAGAAGAAATACTTGCCTAACTTAAAAATCCTAAGTTAACTAAGTGCTGGCCTTCATAGAACCATTACATGACCAAAAGTGCACTTCTGTGCACTCTGTAGACAGTGCAAGTCACAACAGGACATTACTGTCTGCCTTTAAATCAGCTTTTGTTCTAGCTAAATGGTTCAAGTGAGCTTTTCACACTAATATATTGTCATTGCCAAACATTAATTGTATCTGCCATATAACTCTGGGATTAACAGAGGTTTGATTTCTACATGTTTAATATTTTTCAAGGATCTGCTTTTCAAAACAGAAAACAAAACCCCAGAAAAACAAAGAGCAGACCCAGGTGCTATATGCAGACAGAATATAATCTACCTTCAGCTCCATGGAAGTTGCTGGCTGACACACCCTAGGTCTTTTTGTAGGTTGTACAAAGCAAAGTACTAGTCATGATAAAGTGGGGAAAAGGGTGGAAGAATTACACCATGCCTTTTAGAAACAGCAAAGAGTAAAGCCCAAATGTATTTCAAGTTCATTGAAATACGCTTTTGTTTCTGCTCTAATTTTCAGAACCCCTAAGTATTTGGCACAATATATGCTTGAAAAACAAGATTTTAAGACTGTTGATGATAGGCTGCTTTTATAGCTTTCGGCCTATGAATGATTAAGAGAAATACAGGTCATATACAGTGGAATGCACTCTGCCCAAATGGTTATATACTACTGTGTAATTGCAAAAGGATCAAGCTCTGCTCTATCTTCTGTAATTTTTAAGGTCTCTTCAGAAAGATCTGAAAATTGTGAATACTGTGTATTACTAAATTGGACTCAATTACTGTGATCAACCTTATTCTTCATTCTGTCATCCTCCTGGGAGGATGAGAGAATGGCAGGGATGACATGTTGTGGTTTAGCTTTTAATTTAAAGCATTTTCTGTGACACATACACAGAACTGTGGAAGTTTCTATGATTTAGACAAACAGTTGGTAGTAGAGATGGTTTTTGTGTTATGAGGTACATCTGTCTTCCTTCTGGATTCTCTTGATGATATAGGTAAAGGGGAAGAACATGTATTTTGGAATTTTAAGGCTGAAACACCAATGCCTGTTCAAAGGGATGCAAGTTCAGTAGGAGACCATTCTGCATATTGTGCCTTACACACTTTGGTTTGATGTTCTCCCATCCAATGTACTCAGACCTCACTGGAGTCAATGGGAACATTGATCAGAGGTGGTTGTGCACATAAGCTTGAAGGGAGTAGGTTCAGTGGGTCCAGGAAGTAGCCTTTTAAGATAAAGCACAAAATTCCCTCTGGTGAAGTTGGGATGTATCTGTATAAAAGGGGAAAAGAGAAAACTGCTTGTTACTCATCCTACTGAACTAATCAAATGATCTGTAGTGCTGTTGCTGTAGGTGTCAGAGCAACTAACAAACAAAAATTGCCCCAAATGAAATGAGGAAATACTGTGCATTAGCTTGCAATGCCTCTCTGCTTTTTTGTCCCTTGCATCCAGGCTATGTCTAACTTTACTCAGTGTTTTTCTTGTCTGGAATCACTTCATCATTACCCACATGTGTTGAGATACTTGTTTGTAAAGCAATAATATTGAAAATAAATAAATGGTAAATATGTTTAAATAAAGTTTTTAACATTTTTCCACTTTTCTTTTCATAATAGGTAACACCAGCCTTCAGAGCAAAGCAGGGAGTATCACAGTAGGTAGGTTCTACAATCTCTCTTGCTTTTCCCTTCTTTCTAAAAGCTAAATATTCACAGGGAAAGTAAAAAGGAGGTGATTTTGCACAGATGTTTTTGCCCTCATTTCTTTTCAGGAGTAGCCCTGATAGCTGTGTAACTGAACAAGATCCTTTCTAAACTTGGCTGTCAGCCTTTTGTGGTTGGTCAAGACACACTTGTCTCACTTTTGATGTCCAGTACTAGCTGGGCTTTGCATGAGTTGGACTGAGTGTAGGTGTACATCAAATGCAGTTGTGCCTTTAACTTAGGTCTCTGTCCTACATTGGTTGATACCAATTATTAGCTATGTTACATTTTTATGTCAGGAAGTAATAATAATTGATGTATTACATATTCAGAGGTGGGGGGGGTAAGGCTTGTGATACTGTTCTGTGTTTCTGAACTATTCTGCAAATCATTTTTCTTTCAGAAATGAAAACAGCTTTTTCTTTTAGGACCTTGGGCATTTATACAACAGCATAACTCAGAGTTATCAATTATAACATATGTGGTATCAGTGCATTTTATAGCACATAAACACAAAAGTGAGAAACTCAAATTCTGATTATTGCTATGGCAGAAAATTGAAGTAACAGAAGTGTAGACGAGGCTCAGTGTCTTTTGAATGTCTGTGAAAAGATTTCCCCTTCTGTCAGTAAACTTGGTTACAGGCCCAAATCTCAAAGCCTTCAGCTAGTGGTGTCAGCTGTAGTAACACACTAAACATTGTTCAGGGTCAATTTGTGCTGTTACAGCTTTTTTCCTGTTTCTAAGTGATATATATTAACATTACTGGAGCATGAATGCAATACACATTCTTATGAGTTAGTCATTAAACCACAACATTAATTTGAGCTTGCTAGTCTGTTTTTCCTTCTCTTAAATAAACTCATAGAGTATGAAGTGTGGTTAAATAAAGGTTTCTTAACACAAGAGTAGCTTTTTCCACCAACAGATGATGGTTATTTTCCTTAACTAACCAGGTTCAGCTTAAACATTGACACATCTTACAGTTGAAGAAACCTTATTTTTCAGATTTTGATTCTGAAAGCATTAGTTAGACTTTATCTTTTCCTAAAGAGCATTAAACATCCTTTACTATTTTTATGGATTTTTCCAAAGGTAAAAGACTTTAAGATCGAGAGGTTCAACTCTAAAAACCTGAGAAAGAAAATGTAAAATGTTTTAAGTGAAAGGTTTTTGTGTGTGAAAAATTTATGCCACAGGATATCTTGTTGAATTGCCAGAGACTTGACAGGGATTCACTGATAGAAACAGGAAGAACAGCTCAGATCTTCCAGCTTCCTTGGTTGGGTTCTCACAGGTTGTATTTATCTATTTCACTGGAGGCAGAGTTTTATCAGTCATCTGAAAAAAATGCACTAATCTCTAGTTTTTTTGGCTGTATCCTTGTTTTTGAGAGATTTATTTATGCATCAGTCTTGAGTTGAGGGTGCTGGACTTTTTTCTAAATATTTTGGGGAAAATACAAGTGACTCTTTACAGCTTCTTACTGTTTTATACTTTTACATTCAAACAGGTAATGATGCTGTTGTTTCTCACTCTTTTTAATTTTCTGCTTTTAATTTTTATGAAATAGCTTGATTTGGGGATATTTTTTGATATTACTTTTTTGTGTAAATATATTTTTATTTTTTGAGACTTTTATCTAAAATTCAGTCCTATTTTAATTGTCTGGCACGCGGCAGTGTTTCACACTGACTCTGTTAAAATATGAAAATGGGGATTATCCTTTCTTTTTTTCCTATGCTGTGAGCTTTGCTAGTCACTGACAAATTATTTTTCCAGCCCTATACTAGAAGCTTTCTACTTCTAACAAATGTTTGATGGGTTTTGAATAACTTCTTAATTTAAAACAACCAGACCTAATTTTACTTCTAATTTAAGTTTAATTAGAGATCTGAATTATCCTACAAAGTAATGGAATACTTGGGTTTTGGAAATAGCTTAACGTTTTATACTTTTATTCGATAAATTTGTAGGAATACTTAGGTTGGAAGGGACATCGGGAAGTTACAGAATCATAGAAAGGCTGAGGTTGGAGAGGACTTGTGGAGGTCATCTCGTCCCACCCCCTGCTCAGGCAGTGTCTGGTCTCCAACCTCAGCCTCCTGCTCAAAGCTGTGGCAGCTGTGAGGTTGCTCAGGGCTTTATCCTGTGCTCTTGAAAACCTCCAAGGATGCAGATTTTACAGCCCCTTTGGGCAAACTGTGCTGCTGTTTGACTGTCCTCAGGGTGAAAAAGATTTTCAGGTCAAAACTCCTCAGTTTGTATCTGTTGCCTGTTGTGCTCCATCCGTCTGAGGAGCCCAGGGTTGTCCTGATCAAGTCCCTGCAGATACCAGGGGCTGCTGTCGGGTCCTGCAGGATGTTCCCCAGGCTGAGCCTGCCCTTATCCCTCTGCTGAGGGGGAAAGTGTGCCATGCCCTGACTATCTTGGTGCTTCTCTGCTGAATTCACTCCAGTGTTTGATGTCTCCCTTCTCTTGGGAGCCCCAGCACTGGTTGCTGTATTCTGGGTGTGGTCTAATAAGTGCAGAGTGGAGGGGGATAGTCCCTTCCCGTTATACCCTGGCTCTGCTCCAGGTAATGCTGCCAAGGAGGCTGTTGCACTTATTTTCTGCCAGGGCACACTGCTGGCTCACATTCATTCCTGCTAGATTGCTTATTTCTCAATGTTATTGGTATGGTGTAATTATGTATTCTCTAATCTGCTGCCAATCCAAGTTTTCCCCTCAGCTCAAAAAAACCCATCGCTTTTTCTTACTGGATTATTTGTGTTCAACACAATTATGCATTGAAGAAATGAATCTTCTGTGTTTGGTATAGTCAGAAATGATAAAATTTATGGTGATTGTTTCATTTCAGAGGAGAGTAAACAACCCTAACCAGCTTATGGGCAGCAAGGATTTAATATGGAAAGGAAACGCTATAGTAAGCTCACATAAATTCTAATTATTTTTTTACAAATATGTCAGTGTCACTTGGCCTTACTCTGCTAATTTCTGTCTTCACTGACCCAGTCTAGACAACCAGAAGGCTTCAGTGACTTGCAGTGATGTTCACTGTCTTAATCAACCAAAACCCAACAATTAAGAACACTTCAACTTTCTCAAAGATAAACCTTTGAGTAAAGTCCTGACTTGAAAGTCAACTGAGGTGTCCTGAGATCCTGTGTTGTGATGAGTGTAGTCATAAGACAATTCCATAGTATAGAATCATAGAATGTTAAGGGTTGGAAGGGACTTTAAAGATCATCTTGTCCCAAACCCCCCTGCCATAGGCAGGGACACCTCCCACTACACCAGATTGCTGAAGGTCTAATCCAGCCTGGCCTTGAACACTGCCAGGGTTGAGGTATCCACAGCCTCTCTGGACAACCTGTTCCAGTATCTCACCACTCTCACAGTAAAGTACTGAGACAAAACACCAAAATTTTATTTCAAGTAGGGAATCGATTACAGAAAACAATTATAGTATTTAAAACCACATTGGATAATTGAAAAATAAAATTATAAACAACTTAGTGTATTTAGAAGCAATGCTGCATCTGTGAGATTTGTCTTGAGGATTCAGTTTTTGCTAAGTAATTGAGGGAATTCTAAAATTAAAACGCTCATTTCTGAATTCCATTAAAGTAATTTACTGTACTTCATAAAATACAGCTCTTAAGTAGTTTAAAAAAACTAAATCCACACACACACTTGTCTCTTAGTGGCAATGAGTTTTATTGATCTCATTTTTGCCATCTGCTCTAAGTATGTTAATGCTCTGGCTCTCATTTTAAGTGTCCTTCATCTTCCAACCTTGTGTCTCAGAACCTGACCTCTTGTATTCTGCTGATGACAGATCTGTAATTTTTCCCGTTGTTGTTCCCATGCTTTCTTCCACACTATGCTATACCCAGGGTGCTGCTTTCCAGGTAGATGGGAGTCAGCTCCACAAGTCAGCTGCTCTTTCTTGTCCCTCAGGTGCCAGGATATAAAAAACGAAAGTTTAAAAAAAATAGTCCATTCTAACTTAGTAGATATTAAATTATGACTTGTCATCAGTCTTTGTTACTATGTTCCCCTTCCTACTCTGTGTCCATTTGAATGTAGATGCCCATAAAACACTGACAGGCCTGGGGCACCCCCAACCACCTCTCTAGGAAGCCTGTTCAAGTGTTTCCTTTCTTCAGTATTTGGCTGATAAAATGGAGGGAGAAGTGATACTAAATGTTACCTTTGTAGGTCTTTCACTGATCATTAATTCTGTGGTCTTTCTCAAATTATGTGACTTAGGTCTTATTCTTCAAACTGTATTTATTTTTCATGAAACCTAAGAAAGACTTTGTTAAGGACATCTTGCTTCACTGCCTTTTTTTTCTTTTTCATTTTTCTGTAGTACTAGTAAATACTTAAATAGCTGAAGCTGCTCAAGAGTGACCATCTGTTCCATTTCCAGTAGAAGGATTTATCCTTGTTTTTCCCCTTGAGCTGTCAGTCCTTGGCAAACTCTGAATTCAAACTATATACTTTTTCCTTGTTTTTACCTTCAATCGCTCACATTGATTTCAGCTAACACTGGGTATATATTTAAAAATAAGTTGCCTTAGGTTTTTTCTGTCATAACTGTGAAATATGTATTGTCTCCATTCATATTTAAATGTTTTGTCCTACCAGCCTGTGCTACTTAATATGGGGGGTTCATTGTTGAAATATTAAATTTGGGCAATTTTTTGTTATATCATCTCATCTTTATCATTTGTTTTAATCCATTTTCCTTTTCCCCCTACTCCCCTCTTATTTGTTAAAAGTTTGAGACACAAACTTAAAACAGCATCTTTATGACTGCAGAACCAAGTCTCTTGGTATTCTTATTTGTATCGAAGCACTTGTATTTAATATCATATCCCTAAAATTTGTTACTTAAGTCATATTGAGTTGTTTCCATAAAATATATTTCTTGATACTTCCATAGGTCAAAGTTAAACAGTTGTTTACTGTGCAATACTGTCATGTCAGGTTTAGTGTTTGGTTATTGCTTCCAATATTCTTTGTAGTTTTGAAGCTCTGCTGTAGTTTCTTCTGCCATGTGAAATTTTGTATTAGTGATGTACTCTGGGAGTCAAAATCTGGCAAGTCATCCTCCCAGAACAGTGTTCTTCAATGGAAAAGTGTTTCACTTCCCTTGAGGTGGTTTTTTGCTTTCCAGGTAAATCTGTGCCTTAGTGAGCCTGTGCCTGCTCAGGCTTTATTCTTTATTCTTGTTTATGCCTTCTCCAACCAGAAACAGTCCCTCACAAAATGAGAACTCTTGTTTTTGATGTATATTAATTGAAAATCTAGAACACTCTATTCAGTTGTGTGGTGGGGCCCTAGATTCACAAAAGGCATCTTTCCATTGGAAAGAATCTCACAGGAGCTGCTTTTGCAAATGAAGAGTGGGAGGAGAAAGGCTTCAGTGAATAAATAATATCCCTGTGAAGCACGTTAGCTGGTAGTGGTGTATGGACTCTTTGTGGTTGATCCTCTCATGGGAGACTTTTACTTCCTAGACCAGATAAAGGAACTGTGCTGGTTTAGAACTAAACCTGCAGGAGAAATGAACTCAGTTTAAGAGGATAGAGTCAGAGTTTCAATTTACTAAAAAGATTACAATAAATACAATGATACAGAGACAACTGATTTTAACCCACAATGACAGAATGTAACCCAGTACCTTGGGACAGAACAGCACAGTGCGGGGTCCCCCTGGGTGCAAAGCAGTTGGTCAGGATGATGGTCAGAGTTCTGCCCAGGTAATGATGGAAGTCTCATTGAGAGCAGCAGCCACAGTCCTGCTGAAGTTCTGGTCCTCCTCTGGATCTGACAAGTGGTCCAGAAGATTTATATATGCTCAGGTTCAGGTGGGAGTGCCCAGTACCTCCCCAGGGCAGGGAGTTTCAGATGAGTGGTTTAACTCTGTGACTCATGGGGTATTTTTGGAATCTTTGATGACCTAGATTATGCCAGTGCTCTGGGTCCATTACTGGCCCATTGGCAGAGACCCCTCCAGCTGGGTGTGAAGGTGTCAGTGCCTCCCCAGAGGGGAGTTATCCCAGCTGAGTCACTGGTATGAAGAGACACTCCCCTGCCTTGCAGGATTTATCTCTTTCCTTATCTGTTGTGGCATGAGGTGTCAGTGTGCCCCGGGAGCTGCTATAAATGAATCATTACTAACAGTCCATCAGAAATGACATAGGAGGTGTAGAATATCAGTTTTGGTTTTACCCACATAGTGATAAACTGGTCCTGGCCCCTGTAACTAGGACAAGGAACTTATAACATGTTCTATTTAAAGCAGGAGAGTCAAAGACTGGATGTTTCCTGTATCTGTTGCCAACAAAATCTCTATCAAGATTATGTGGAGAATCAATAATTGGCTGTTACTAAATGTGAATGGGAATATCTACAAAAACAGCTTTTGCATGAAAATCTCAAGTTATCACCACTTAAAATATTCATGAAAAAGGTTGATGCATGTGAAATTTTCCTGTTCTAATGACTTTAACTTTTAAACTTTGGCTATTATAAACAACCTTTTAAAAAGTCATCAACAAAATGTTTCATTGTCATTTCTCCAAGCAAACCTCTTTTCCAATTCATTATTAATGAAGAGTTATTTTTTTTTTCAGATTTGGAACAGACCTTCTTTAACATAAAATCTTGAGATGGCAGAAGCATTCACATTCTAGTTGTCAGTGTTTCCTTGTTAGCCATAGCTGGTCTCATTTTCTCACCTAACAAAATATGGATTAGCTGCTTTTTTTAAAATTATTTTCCCCTGCAAAGAAATCGGCTTTAGCTGTGGAATAATAATCCTTTTCCATGTTCTTGCTGTTGTAAGCCATGCACTGATCTTTGACATCTGTGCTCAAAATCTGGGATGAGAAAAGCTCCAGATGAGTTTACTTGGAGCTAAAGCTGTATGGCAAGTGTAAGATATTAATGTGAGACATCCTTGTTATGATTAGTCAGATTCATTCTCTCATTAATGCTTTTGTTATTTGAACTGGAAAGTTTTGTTTGGGTTTGATTTTGGTATTTTAGGTACTTCTGAAAGTTTGACTGTAGGTTTTATTTCTATGCACATCCAGAAACCAGTCCCTGTCAGTATTTTAAGATTTCTTGCCAACACTTGAATTTCTAGCGTGATCTCTAAAAATATTTCACTGACTGCCTTTTGCTTGTGTACAAATATAATTTTTTTAGGCCTCTCTAGAGTTTCTTCATCATTTCTCTGCAATTTTTATTAGCTATAGGTCAGTGCAATAGTTTGAAAGTTAATTCCTTGGGACTTCACTGTAATATTGTTAAAGTCTATGTATTTAAAAATGGCATACATTGCAAATAATGAAAGACTACTCAAGTGTACAATTAAAAGTTTCTTAAAGACTCTCTATTTGTAAAATGGTGCTTTTTCACAGGGTTTTGTGATTATGAATTTCAGCTGATAAGGTATAAAAGAAAATGCAAGCCTCCCTATTCCAGGGCACAGAACAAATGCTGTTTTCCTGTGTATATTAAAGTGCAATGGTTATCTCAAACATTTGTCTACCATTCAGATGCAGTAAATGAGACTTTACAAAGCCTCATGTACAAAGTACTTGTTTTTTGCATGGGGTAGAGTTCTCCCTGCACAGAGTCTGAGCAAGTGAGCTCTTGTGGAAACTAGACTAGATCTTAGTATTCAAACTTTGTACTCGAAATTCACACACAGATAAATACATCCTTGTAGGAAGATGTACAGTGTTGTTGAGGTCTCGTAGATATAAAACACCTGCAGTGCAATGGCCTTAGGACCAGTGTATGCCCCAATTCTGGACTGGGGAGATAAGTTTTTTCAGAAGCCTCTTTTTCTAGGTGAAGTCTGATTAATTAATTTAGTAAATTAATATGATGCTTCTCAAACACAGAAGAATTGATAAAAATCAGTTCAAGGTATAAAGATTCTTGCAAATATTTATTTTAAAATGGTGAGTGATACACAAGTTCTTTTTCTTTTTTTAGATTCTTCAGATGGAAGTCTAAAAGCTTCTACAAATCATGGGACAATAGATGTTTATGTCAGTCAACTAAGAAAAGTGGATCTGAAATCCCAGAAAGGTTAGCAAACTAAAGCAAGTATTTTTTGTAGCAGCTTTTGAAGTAAAAGATACGGGGATAAGGGTTTGGGTGGTTTTTTATGTCTGTAAAAATAGTCTGCAATTGTTAGTTATCTACATTCTTTTTTTACCTCATTGTTAGGAGATGTCTATAAATACAGTAATCTCTGTAAGGGGCAATGAAACTTAAGATGGATTAAAATATTTTTGTGTGTTCCAATATTTTTCTTTTTTTTCCCTGACACTATACCCAGCAGAACTCAGCAGAGTTGACTTGGATTACAGTGTTCATTGCCTTTGAGCACAGTTTACTCCATGGTGCTTCATGTGCAGAGTGATAACTGACACACACACACATTTATTTTTCCTGCCTTCTGAGTAAATATCCCACTATGAAAATTTGAAGGCAGAAAAGCAAAGATGAGAGAACCTTACTCTACCACTTTTCCTTCACTTTCTCCTTTTTACTTACTAAAACTTCACTTCTTAGTTAAAAGCTCACACCTAAAGTTGAATTCAGTTTTGCCATTTAGAACATATGATACTGTAATTACAAAGCCCTGAATACACTGTGTTAGTCCTAGTTTTGAAACAGATTAGCAAAAAAAGCCACACTACAGCATTTTTATACTTGGTGTTAATATCCTATCAGGCACTTCAGGTGGTTTAAATGAACATGGGATTTGATATATTTCTATCTTCAATGAGATGGTGCCTGTGCCCTATTAAAACCTAACATTTATTCAAAATGGGACTGATGATAGCAATGCATTGAAATTGTGTGTCCTTCTGTACAAGCTATTTTGGTTTCATTGGTGCAAAGAAATTTATTTTTATATTATTTCTTGGTTACCTTTGGAATCACTCATTGCTAAGTTAATGCCTCTTTGAGTTAGTGACAAAGAGAAATGTATTTAATAAATGTTAATTAATTTTATTTTCAAAACATTGACATGTCTTCTGGCAGCACAGTTTAGTAAAGGCAAAGTTGAAGTTCTGTTTTCATTTACCCTGTAAATTCAGAGTAACTGCTGACAGCTGCAGTGTAGAAAATGTCCCATTTGTGATAAATTAGCTGCATGTGTGTTGGATTTTATGAGTCACATCACTGAGCAACTTTCCAAGGAGGACCCAAAGATGAAGACCTTTTCCCTTTCTGAGGCTTTTGTGTATCCAGCAAAACGTAGGCCCAAATTATACTGACAGTTACTTGTTCATCAGGACTGTCACTAGCAAGTGATTCTGCTGGATTTAAATTGCATAACTAGGGTTGCTTTCTAATGCTGCTTAGCTGTTATTTCTTACCATGTTCTACTTCAGCTGTTGGGATGCATGTCAAGAAACTTTTGTATGTTTTTCTAAAGCAAATGTTGGGCAAAAAATAAGGAATACTTATAAAGAAAGTGTATCTGGATTTTGCTAGGCTTTTGGTGTAATGTGTAGGATACAGCTTCCAAACTGTATGACTGAGTAATTCCAAACATGATTAATTTGGGCAGGTTGGGGGCCTGGTGTTTGCCTTTGATCTGATGCATAGAAGCACATATTTATGGGAAGCAGAAATCGGAATTTCTGGTTTTAATTTCAAAGGTAGAAGTATTCAGGCCACGAAAGCTGCAATTTTGCCAGGAGTTTACATTTTAGTGATACATAGTCTAAACTGGTTAAGCCACTTTTGAGACTGCATCTGCTGGAGGATGTGAACAGCTGGCCCTGAGCAGAAATCAGAGACAATCACCGATGGTCACAGTACGTGAGCAGCATCTCATTGTTCCAGATGAGCAATTCTTTCTCATGTGCTGTGCAGTGACTGGATTATTTGCAAATCTGGTTCCCTGTCCTTGCTCAGGAGTGTAAATATGCAACTAGAAGATGAAACTAAAGTCATAATACCTATGAGATCTATTAATTTGCCTCCCTTGATCATTTCTCTTAAAGATCCCCTACCACGAGCCATTGGTAGCAGGATATGTCAGTGTTTATTTTCATGTTTGTGAAGAAAATACTGTGACACCATTTTTTATATGTGACATACAGTGCTCTGTTTATAATAAATGAATATACCTTCACCTGTCCTTTCACTGACAAAAAAAGAGGTTACTGTCTGAAGACTTTAAAAAAACCCATACCAACACAACTATGATTTGATCCAAATTAGTGAAATAATTGCCTGTTTCATGCTTTGATCTCAGTGTTAAGCTAACTAGCTTTCACTTAAATTTATACCAGGTTCAATTACAGTCAAGGTACCTGCCTCTCTCAAAGCCTATTTAGAGTTGTCTGGAAGAAAAGTGGATGTGAGCTCAGAGATCCAGTTAAAAGAAACACAGAGTGCCTCCAAAGACGATCATGTAACTATAAGTGGTAAGGATTACTAATCTTGGCTTCCAGTAAACGTCTGTCTGCCCTTAGTCAAAGGCATCTACACTTCTTTATTAGTTTATTGCTCTTGGCGGCTGCTTTTTCAATCTGTTTCATGCTCAAATGTTTGCTTGTGCCATTGTACTCCCTGTGTTACCAGATGACTTTTAAATTTTGATTGGTAAATGACTTGTGAATGTAATCAACTGCTTCTCTAACAAAAGTCATCCCCTCAGCATTATTCCAGTGAATTTGTGGAGGTAATCCAGATCTGACTTTGACCCATTGCTTTGTTGGCTTAGACAGTCACATGTAATAGGTTGCCTAGGAATGTCTATTAAAAATACGATAAAAAGTTTTCTCTGTCTCGGAATGAGAGTGGGATGTAAAAGGGGAATATGGCATATTTATATATGTACAGTAGTGCAGGATAGACTGAGAAACTGTGAGTGGGAGAAAACTAGAAGAAGAGCAGAAGAAGCTGGAGAATGGTAACTAGGTACTAGATGGAAAGATATTTGTAATTACTGGAAGCATTCTTCTAATGCCTTTAACATTGAACTCAGAATCCCAAGCCTTGCTGTTTCCTGCTTGAGAAAACAGTTGTACAATTCACTGTCAGGGAGTGTATTTCTCTCCTCCTCTCCAGATGTGTCTATCTAGAAGTTAAGGCTGTTGCTTTTACCAATTACACAGTTTGCTCTAGAGGAGACATTAACAAAATGTGTCTGAAGGCTCCAGCTTTGTTTGAACGTGTTATGTCAGTGTGACCTGATGTGATAGCAGATTGGGTAAGGCTTTGAGTTTTGCTTTGGTTTTAAACCTAAGAAACTGTGTGCAAAAAAATCCTGTCCTCCCTCATGTAAGACATTAATCTCAAAGTCAGGAAATGTCAGAAATGTAATTACATAATTTTAATACGTAGCCTGTTTATATATCTCTTCCTGCCTAGGAATGGTAACTGGCTCTTTAAATTTACTAGTGGTTATTAAACACAACTTTTTTAAAAACCATGATTAGAAGTTCTTAGGCTAGAAACCTGTGAAAGGACCCCAAATTCTAGCAAGACTCTATGGAATGAATCACCTCAGTAGTAAAACAAGACTTCTTCCAGTGAATGAGGACCACTGGCCAGTCAATCATCTTTTTACTTGGCAACATTAAAGAAAAGAGTGGTGTTTCAAATATACACAGCTGAATGACTTCTGGTTTCACAACCCAGTCAGTGTTTATATAGGACAGTCATCCCTGAAGCGGATGCAATTTTTCAACCCACCGTTCTCTATGGAAATGATCTTGGCACGTGAGGCCAAAAGCAGCTCTGATAATTTAACTGTCAAACACACATGTCCCAAAGGCACGGAAATCATCAAGAATTATGCAGAGGCAACAGCATTAGGCCACTGATTATCAGTTGCTTAAAGAAGTTACAGCATTACACAAAATATTTATTAAACATGGATCTAAACTGATCATACAAGTGAATGAAAAATAGACGCTGGAATGGATTTTCTGCGAGATACAATCCAGCTAAACTAGTGCTGGCCTGAAGTAATGTATCTTCCTCAGTCTTTTTACCTGGCAGTTATCTTTGAGTGTTTTCTCACATTGTGTAACCCTCTTCCCTGTTCTTCACTGGTCAGTTGGAAGCAATAAACCTGAAGGGGGAGGAAGTAGTTGGTTTTAAAATATGCTTTCTCCTTTCCTTACCGTTTTGAAAACAGTGCCTCCCTCTTTCTTTGCCAACTCGGTGACATTCCTTTGGTATGGCAGGGGAGATGCTTCCTGCTTTTCTTTCCCTTTACCTTATCCCATGGGGGTGGTGTATTCTTTCTTTAGGTAAAGCACTAGTCCCCTCGCTCTTAGTAATCCCTTAAAGTTGATATTTGATTTTCTTTACAGGTAGATTCTCGAATAATTAAAAATAATTTAATACTATTTCTATGTCATGAGAACATTATCCACTCTTGAAGTTTCAGGTAGGAAGTCCATAGCTGTCCTGCTGCTGTAACTGAAGAAATGTAAAACAGAGAGTGAACAGGGGTTTTGCCAAGTGTCACAAGAGCATGGCAGTTGGGGTTTTTTAAGCTTCTGAGTTCAAAGGTTGGTTTATAAATAGATGACTTTTCCAGAAACCAACCAGTTCTCCTATGGATAACACAAGAATTGTCTGCTTTCAGGAAGCTTTACTTGCCTCTGGGAATATTGTAAAGATGTTAGAGAGAAGACTGTCCAGTGGGGNGCACTCTTAGAAATAGTATGTATAATTAAATCTGGTATGAAAACAGAGTTCATGCTAAGCACTGGTCCTGCTTCCATCTGTGAGAGTGTTTGGCTGTCTACTTTGGGAGTGCTTAAGTAATTCCAGTAATATCTGATGATAATAGTGTCAAGGTGTTCTTTCTTTTCCCT
>WEIV01031060.1:118691-137143 GCA_013390005.1 Calyptomena viridis
GAAACCAGCCAGTTCTCCTATGGATATCACAAGAATTGTCTGCTTTCAGGAAGCTTTACTTGCCTCTGGGAATATTGTAAAGATGTTAGAGAGAAGACTGTCCAGTGGGGAGACAGGGTAGAGTGTTGTGACTTGGGTAAACATGCACTTAGTCTATCACCTGCTCTAGGAAAGCCTTCCCTAGTGCTGTCACAGCAGTTACCATGTACATCATCACTAGGGGGTCAGCACACTACAGCCTCACAAGGAGTCACACCCAGGGTTTGCAAGATGCAGAGTGGGATTTAGTGAAAGCAACAAAATGTGAGTCTGGAGTGAGTGCCTGAGAGACAGAGTGATGAGAGTGTGAAAAGGTGTTTTGCTCCTTTAGAAAATGAAAGGACTTTCCTGCAAAACTGGGACACTTGCTGAGAAAATGAGGGAACTAGAGAGCAGTGACAGGGAGTTTAGTCTTTAAAGTAATTTGCAGGGACAAGGCATCTGTTTCCACTGACATCAGCAGGCACTCTTAGAAATAGTATGTATAATTAAATCTGGTATGAAAACAGAGAGTTCATGCTAAACACTGGTCCTGCTTCCATCTGTGAGAGTGTTTGGCTGTCTACTTTGGGAGTGCTTGAGTAATTCCAGTAATATCTGATGATAATAGTGTCAAGGTGTTCTTTCTTTTCCCTGGCAAATAGGGAAGCCTTTGCTTCTCAATGTCTTGCCTTCTCTATATATCCAGGTCTGCCTGTATTCTTAAATCAGCTTGTTTAAGAAACCTGTAGAGATAATTAGCTATAGGTATTATATAAATACCTATAGCTATAAGTAAAAGGAAGGGTAGCATGTTTAAAAGTGTTAAATATTTAAGCAGAAAAGGAGCTTAGGAGACTTATGTCGAAGGGCTTACAAACATGTTGAAGGTCAAGATAAAAATTCAGGTAATCTTGATTTACATGCTTTTCAGGCCATTTTTCCAGAAAGTTACTTTAAGTTCAAGGTACAAAGGTAGGAAAAATTACCTTTGTGGTCCCAAGAGGAGTAATATTTAAATAAGTGTTTCAGTAAAAACATAGCAGTGTTACAGTGTTGAAAACAATAAACATCATATTAACATGACTGGTCTGTAAGACTCAGAGTAATCCTTTGGCTTTACATGGCATTAGTAATGCTTTGCTGGAATGTGTCCAGTTTTGAGTTCTGTACTTCAAAAAAGTATGTGGACAACTGTAGAGTGTCTAAAGGAGAACATGTGATCAGAGGCCTAAAACCACAATTAATGGAGAAGACTGAAAATTGGTGGTTTTGTCTAAAAAGAGAAGACTGGGGGAAGAGAAGATGCATTTTTCCAGTACGTAGGAAGTTGTTGCAGATAAATAAAGAAACAAATTGTTCTGTTCACTGGCAATATGACCAGAAATTATTTTGACCCTATGGTAAAGGAAACTTAGGTAAATAGTGATGTGGACTGTCTGGTAGCACTTCTCTGGTGAGGCTGTAGGACTGTCAGTACTGCAGATTGTGAAGACCAGGTGATGTGAGCATGTCAGGTTAAATTTAGTGCACCCTCAGGTTGCTTTCAGCCCTGTTTTCTCTTGTCTTAAATTGATGTGACCATCTGCTTCCACCCACTCTACAGTAACAAAGGTTATCAGGCATGTGGTTGGATGGGGACTAAATGAAATGTGGCCAGTGGGCACACTTCAGCCCACTCCTGTTGCCAACTTGTATGTTGACAACTGTAAACTTACGGGAAAAAGTCTTGCAGTCATTCAGATTTTCTTTGGATCCTTGGTGTAATGTAATCTTTGGACAATTCTGTCAATTCCCAAACCTAATTGTCTGGAATATAGAGCACATAGATCTTCCATCTCCGAGTGATGCAATGGACTAATATGATTTCAGATGTTTCTCCATCCCTGGCCCCAGTTCTAGTGCCAAGTTCATATCTAGTGGCAACCTTTCACCTGATGCCATCCATCTGTTTGGTGTCAAGTGAGCTTTTAACTTTGGCAGTCACTTCTGGTTTTCAGCACACATATGAATTTCCTTGGTAAAGTCCTACCATGTCACAGGTGCTCCTCAGAGATGTTTGACTGTGTAGGTTATTGTGTCTCCCTGTTCATACTTTCTCAAGTTGGCAAACCAGGCTGTTTGTATTTTTCTGTCCTCATACAAAGAGTGTACTTTTTGGGAATTATTGTCTTCTCCCAAGATGAGACATCCTTTTTCCTGATGTCATCCAGCATGACAACAATTTCAGCAGTTAACAGGAATTTTAGGTTTTGGTTCTAACCCCATCCTTTACAGCACAAGAGCTTTGCTAAGCCACATCTGAAACATTCCTCTAAGCCATGACTTCTGGTGACCATGCACACAGGTAACAGGGCTCTCTCATACTGAATTATGCCTTCCCTCAGATGTCTATCCTAGGTATGGAGAGGAATCCCCTGTTACCTTCTCTAACTCCTTTTCTCCTGTGAAAGTTTACAGGTATACATTGCCTCTACTTAATGGGTTGATCCAGCATCCAGTACTTCTTTTGATCACTAGAAACTCCTTACATGACCTTCCTCTTCCCATGCCTCTGCAGACAGTCAGCATGTCTAATTATGAAAAGATGGACATGGACACCACTGTCCTATCTCTGACTCTTCAGGTTTCTCTTAATAACACACTTCAAGTCTTCTCATCCTGCCTGGTTCTCCTGGTTGATTGTGGTGAGAAGCACCTTCCTCCTTAAAACAATCATTCACTGCAGGCATGCACTGAAATATTACAACTTTCACATCTGCCTGATGTTCCCCTCTGGAGTAAAGGGGATTTAGACAGATGTTTCCTACCATCAGGAATAACTTATTTCTCACTGTCCATGCAGTGGCTCCTCATACAGTAATACTGAGAGAGTGTCCTGTGGAATGCTGTGGACTTACCCTTTAGGATTGCTTGAAAGCCAGTGTGCAAGGAGAGAGCTGAATGCCTGAGTCTCTATACCGTGCACAAAGCTTTATGGATGGATGTATTTAAGAGTCTTTGTTATCAGAAATTCTATAGTGTTTATTCCAAGGTAAGGTCTGTGTTTTTAGCTCCCTGGAGTTCCAGGGTTGAATACAAACACAGCTGAAGGAGCAGTGGATAACATGAAGCAAGCAACTTGCCTTTAAAAGGGAAATGAGTGAAAGAGCTTGTATTATGTCAGTCTGCTGAAACTTCTTTTTTTTTTTTCTGAAATGTACCAGCTGCCCAAGCGTAGTGCTCCTTCTCCCACTGTGCAGCTGGCTTGGGTCTGTTGCAGAGTTACAGTTCCGATCCCAAGAGTAACACTATCCGCTGTCATGTCCCTCCCTGTTTTCTCTGTTCTCAAGACATTTCAGAACTTTCCTTCTTTCTTAGAAGCAGTTTTTATTGACTTTTGGCCACTAGAATTGAGTGAGAAGAGCTTTGTTTTACAGCGTCCCTCCAAACACCGCCTTCTGTGAAGCCTTGATCCTTAAGCAATATCTTAAAAAAGTAAACAAAGACCTAGGTTGTATCTGGAAAAGATTATATTCCTTCAAGTCAAACAGAAAGTTCATCCAACTTTTATTAAACACATTAGATGAGATGCTATCCTACAGATTTTTATTGGTTTCAGCTTGCATTCAACTCAAGCTATTCAGAGCCTTTTTGATATATACCACAGTCCTAACACCACAAGTGAACAAGATTTAAAATATGATCCTTTTCTTTTGTTTTATGGTATGAAAATAGAGCTTCAAACTTCTCCAGTGTCCAGGAAGGCAAGTAAATAAACAGTCAGTACTTGACTATGTAAAGTTGTGCAGAGGTGTTATCTTCCTTTAGACACCACACATGGGGGGGAATAAAACTCCAGCCTTTTCCTAGGCCTTAACTCCAAAAGGTGGCCACACAGCATAATGGTGTATCTGTCTTGACTGGTGGGTTTTGAAATTAAATCTTCTTTTTCCTCTCTCTCAGTCCAGCAAGCTGTTTGCTTCTGTGATTTAATCAAGCTAGCAAAGTCATTCTCAAAATCCACTTATGCTCCCTCAGTATTCAGAGTACGAACAGAGCGAGTACAGTTAAGACTCAAACAGTCATGAAAAGGACTCCAACTAAACCTTGTTGCTTGATTACTGTCTCATACACAAACTATTTAAATATCTTAAATATCTTTGAACTTGCTACTAAGCGATGGGCTTAATAACCTTAAAATGGTTTGAAGAACTTTTCCTATTGAGTGGAACTTGACACTCGCTTTCCTGCAGGCAGTTTGGTATTTTCTGCATTCCCTTCACAGGCGAATTTCCAAAAGAAGTGTAAGGAACCAAACATTTTTCTATGTTCACATATCAAATGCAAAATGAGAAACAGACTCTGACAACTACTGAGGCTTTAAAATGGCTCTTGCAAATTTGTTTCTGTATTTCTTAAACTCTTTAATGTCTTAGCAAAAGCGTAGGAGGGTTTAAGCAGTGCATGAAACTTCTTTTACAGTGCTGATTCTGTGCTTCATTGTTTGTTCCTTGTACAGAAGTACAAGCCATGGTCACGAAAACATGACAGAGAGGAACTGGGACCGAGCACTCCAATATGCAATTTCTAGAAATGCATCTCTGCCTTGCATTTATTGTGCTCTCTCTCTTTAGGAAAAACAGTTGTGCTTTCAGTGTTCTATACCTCTGTTAAAGGATCAGCTGAAGTTTTCCTTTTATACTTCTTTGCTGGATCAATTTTTTGTCACCCGTAGGCTGTTTCCTCTTTTAAAATTCAAGCAGATCTAATGTTTTAAGGGCTATCTGTACTTAAAAGACAGACTGTGTTTTCATTTCTGTTCTGTATTCTCTGATACAATGCTACTGAAAATCAGCGATTCGGGAAAGCTCTGAGGAACTGAATTTTCAGATTTTAATGATTTCATGTACAACATATTTGTCCAACTTGTTGATGCTTATCATAGGTTTAAGTCTGTAATGGGATGGTGAGTAGGTCTGTGGCTTCTGCCTTATAGTAGGAATGATATTGATACTGAATGTAACTGAGACTGATGCCCACAGCAATTGTACTTGGACATCCTACTTGGAGATACTTGAAGGCATGTTGTAGTCTGATAACAAAGGACACTGACGTGACTCTGTCACTGTTGGACTCCTCTGAAAACTCTGTGCTTCTAAACAGTACCTCAGCCTGTAGTGAATTTCTGTGAGTTTGCCCCATAAACATAAATGAATCCCACTTAGAACTACCAAAGCACTGAAACACTATTGAAAAGTTCTGGCACACAGGCCTGAGTTGTGGAAACCAATGCAATGATGTCATTTGGAGTTTTGCCACTGTTTTTTGCTGTGGCCAAAATTTAGCTTCAGCTGTGTTACAGGTCAGAGCAGAGTATGTTTGCAGAGTTGTTTCAGAAACTGCTTCCCTGTCATCCCTTGTACTATTCCAGGCTCGGATTAGTTCTAAACTTAGAATTCACTCAGTCACACGAACACTAAAGTAATAATAAATGATATTTTGTAAAGATAAACCAAAGTGAAAGTTGATCTTGTGATAAAAGCACTCTTTTGGGACTTTAGAGATCTTAGTTTAATTCCCAATTTGGAAACAAATCTTCTGCATAAATTTGGAAGGTCACTTATTCTCTCTTGGCCTCAGTTTCTTACTTGTAAAATGGGTGTAGGTTGAACACTTTTCTTCGTTATACAGTGAGCTTTTCAGAGCATGACTGTGAATACTAAGTTTATGTGAAATATAAGAAGACAGATATCTCAGGGTCAGTTGGTTTTTTTTACTTTTTTTGGCCATTATCTTAGAAAACAGTAAGAAAGAAAGAAAACAGTAATAGTAGCAACATGTCTGGTCATCTGAACAATCAAATCTTACCATGTTTCTTTTCTGTGTTTACAAGAACAAGGAAAATTTTTCAAATTACTTAACCAGATTAATATGTCATGTAGTGTCATGATTTAACCACAAATGACAACTGAGCACCCCACAGACTTTTACTACCCACCAGTGGGATGGGGGAGAGAAGTGGAAGAGTAAAAGTAAGAAGATTCATGGCTCAAGATAAAGAGTTTGGTGGGTAAAGCAACAGCCACACACAAACAAACAAAGCAAAACAAGGAGTTTTCACTACTTCCCAAGGGCAGGCAGGTGTTCAGCCACTCCCAGGAAAGCAGGGCTGTATCACATGTAACAGTTACTGGGTAGGACAAACACCATCACTGAATGTCCCCTGTTCCTCCTCCTCCTTCCGCCAGTTTTATATACTGAACATGATGCCATAGGGTATGGAATATGCCTGGGGTCAGTTGCTGTGTCCCCTCCCAGCTTCTTGTGTGCCCCAGTCTCTGTGCTGGCAGGGCAGTATTAGAAGCAGAAAACACCTTGATGCTCTGCAAGGGCCACTGAGCAATAACAAATTTTATATGTTACCAACATAATTTTCAGTTCAAATCCAAAAGATGTCTGTACTAGCCACTATGAAGAAAATTAACCCTATCCCAGAAAAAAACTAGTACATGTAGATCGATGTATGTGGTTTGTGTGGCAAGGTTTTGGTAGGGAGGCTGCAGGTGTGGCTTCCCCCGTGTCTGACAGAGCCAAAAGCAGCTCCAAGGCTGAGACCATGAGTGACAGTGGTAGGACCTCTGGGATAACACAGTTAAAGAGAAAAAACCCTGCTGCACACCAGCAGCTGGAGAGAGGAGTGAGAATGAATATATGGGAGAAACAAGCCTGCAGACACCAGGGTCAGTGAAGCAGGACGGGGAGGAGATGCTGTGGGCAGAGATTCCCCTGCAGCCTGTGGTGCAGACCATGGTGAGGCAGCTGTGCCCCTGGGGGGCCATGGGAGTGCAGAGATCCACCTGCAGCCCATGAAAAGTGCCCATGCCAGAGAGGGGAAAGTGTGTCAGTTCCCCTGTGGAGGAAGGAGCAGCAGAGACAACGTGTGATGAACAGACCACAATCCCCATTCCCCTGTGCTGCTGGTGGGGAGGAGGTAGAGAATTTGGGAGTGAAGTTGACCTGGGAAGAAGGGAGTGGTATGCAGGGATGGTTTTTTTAAGATTTGGGTTTATTTCTTATTACCCAACTCTCATTAGATCGGTAATAAATTAATTATTTTTCCTTAAGTCAAGTCTGTTTTGCCCATGATGGTAACTGGTGACTGATCTCTCCCTGTCCTTATCTCAACCCATGAGCCTTTCATTATATTTTCTCTTCCCTGTCCATCTGAGGAGGGGAAGGATAGAACAGCTTTGATGGCACCTGACATATAGCCAGGGTTAGCCCACCACAACATCTTCCTAGCCCATAATAAAAAGTATAGTACTATACAATAGAATCCAAAGCTTTATTGTAATGACGTATTATGGGAAATGAGATTAATGCAAAAAACCTGTATCAAATGAAATGTCAGAAGCCTCTGTTAAAGATACACTAATTCTACCAAACAAAAGACTGTGCTCTCTTCCAGGGAGCTTGGAAAAAAATGGCAATGTGGAATATGTTTACTGTGTGTCAAATTAAACTAACAGAAGTCTCTTTTCCAGGTCACATGAATCAAAGGGATGAAACAGACAAATGGATTAAGGCTGACACACAGAATGGCAAAGTGTATCTTAAAAGCCAAAGCTGGATCCAGTCTGTCAAGCTGAAGAGTTCTTAAAGGTGAAATAGGCCAAAGAGATTAAATCAAGAAACTGTAAAGGAACATATGTGTAAAATTATGAAACTTTGTTGATGTATATTCTTAATGTAAGAGAGAAACTATTAAAAATGAGGGCATTTTAACCCAAAATTTGCCTGTGACACTGCTGGTGCTGAGCAGGTCTGGTTTACTTTTAGTGCCTTTTAGGAACAAGATGATTTTACATATTCAGAATTTACATAACTTGACCCACTTATGATGTCAGTTTAAGAGCTGATAGGTTTCAAACAAAAGTTTGGAATTCTCATTTAAAAATAAAAAGCATTTTCAACTCTCCGGATCTTCAGATATGAGAATTTGCTTTCAAGTTGACAAGCTTTGCAAGCTCTGTTATACTTCTAATTTAAATGCCTCAATACTGTGGGAATTCTACTTGTTTATGCAAAATGCAGAGAATTTTCTTCAACCAAATTGTCTTTATTGTGGATAGGATAAAACCACTTTTAGAACTGTAGTTCCTATGTTTTTTTCTCATTTGGTGTTTAAACCCTAAGCAATTTCTGCCTCGTCAATGGGTACTTTGTAAAAACTACTTCTGTGAAATGGCAGAACTTACTCCCTGTCTTCCTGAACTGCCTGTCAGTGGATAGAAATAAGAGCTCTAGGTAATGTCCACTGCTCATCTGCAAAGAAAAGCTTTTAAAATAAACAAAGAGCAATGGATCTGGCTGATTTCAAGGAGGAACCCTCCACCAGCTGGACTTCAGGTGAGAGTTCACATGAACATTCCTCTGAAGCAAAAGCTGCTATGGAATGAAAGTATTTGCCTAATAACTGAGAACTGTAATCTGTTTCTTTGCTGTGTTTCCAGTGACTTCCAGCCCCATCCTGTGAGGCTGCCAGTCAGCTCTTTGAGGCAGGAAGGCAGAGGAGGGAGGTGAGGGGAGCAGGTAGGCCCTGCACAAGGACAGGCATGATTTTTGTGGAGGATTTTGTGTTACTGTAATGCAGACACACAGTAAAGTAAATGCATCTATATGGCATCTTATAAAAGAAGTACCAAATTTGTGTTTTAAAGCTGAAATGTAAGAATATCTGCCAACTAAACAGAGAGAGTAGTGGAGGAGAGTTCAGACTGTCAGCTCAGGTTTTAGGTTGTGTATGTGTGTGTGTACTTTAGATCATAATGGTACATTATGAAATTAACTCCTCCTTTGCCACAGGATACCCCAGAAGGTATAATTGCCCCTGGCTAATGGAGTTCAGTAGTCAAGTGGAGTATTTTTACTGTAATTCACGGTGGTTAAAAACTCCACATTCTGTTTGCCATTGTGTGTACTGTTCATTGAGATGGGCACTGATTCGTGTGACAAATTATATGTATTTTTAATATAAACACTAATATATAAAACATTTCTAATAGTATTACTAAATGCATTACAATATTACTAGTTATTAGTTTTTATTATACTTTTAAAAGATACAAAATTAATAAATGTATAATGGTTTTTGATACCCAGAAAAATTTTTGAAACTAATGATTTCTATTCCCTGCTGCAGCCAAAATGAAAGAAGCACCTCAAAATTCACACTACATGAAAACATAAAAGCAGTCTAGTAGATATTTCGCAAGTTTGGGTCCATTTAATGGTCCCATTATTCACCTGGAATGCAAAGCCTGTCAGCCTCTGAGAGTAAGGTTGTGCTTTTTAGGACTTGCTGCATCAGCAGTTTAAGGGAGAACATAGTAAGAAAACATGGGTTTTGTTCCACATTCAAAAGAAAGCAGGCTAAGGCATTTATATTCTAAAACTAGCAGGAATTAACATCAGGATTGTTAATTACTTGCTTAAAGAAGTTTGAATAAGCCAGAAGAAAACTTGTGCTACCACTAAAGCTAATGATTATATTCTTTCCATGCTAGTAAATGTTGAGACCAGCTGGAACGTTAATGTAAAGGTCAGGAATGAGCTGAAGAAGGACAAAATCCTGGGAGTTTCCCAGAAAACATTGAGTAATGTCTTGTACTGTGATAATGAGGTGAAACTATATTTTTGTAAACAAGTGAAGATTAGTAGGTTATCAATAATTAGAATTTGAATGGCAAATCCCATGTGTGCTTTTTTTTTTTTTTTTTGGCCATTTGATGAGACAACATGTTCTTGTAACTGGAGAAAATTCATCCTTTAACATTTTTCTCATCTGTGCTCCTTTTAATTTGATCCATCAGCTGCCAGCCAGCCCACAGTTCAGATCACTTAGATCACTTAGCTACTCTAAGTAGCTCACTTAGAGAGTTGAACTTAGCCCAAGAGTGTTTATGAGAATTAGGGCTCTGGGTGCACAAGTGGCTGTTGAGAAGGGGAAGAAGAACTGTGCTTGAATGTACGTGTATAGTTGTGTTTTCAAGAATCAGTAGTCACTACATACTCACTGTTCTGATTACTCAAGAATGCTGTACTTGATGAGTAGCAGCCATTTCAAGTGTGAAGTTCTGTGGGGAGTCAGAGTGTTTATGGCCTGGAGAGGACCTGCATGGCAAAAAAAGAACCCCAAACATATGCAGATTTATGTATTGCTTACTCTGCACAAAACCTTTCATTATTGAAAGATGAAGAGTGCTTGAATCAACATCTGAGAGTTAGTGCTGTCTGAGTGCAGCTGTCTTGCTTGAAGGCAGTCACACTCCTGTGAGAAAGGTTTGCAATTCTTCCTTACTAATGCAACAAATGGCCTTTTATTAAAGTGTGATTAATTTTAAGAAAAAATAATAAAGTGTTCTTTTCATGCTCTAGAGAAAAACCCTTGAACTGTAGATGATGTTGCATAATTTCTTAATTTTTCTTTTTAAGAATATGTTTATTCAGTCTCTGATCTGGGTGTTCTGGTGGTGGTGGTTATGTTACCATCCAAGTCAGCATCATTACGTTCTTGTTTCTCCAGTTCAGCTCTGTATTTCGAGACAGCTTGTCTACAACAAGAGTTTAAAAATAATAATGACAAAATAGTTTTTTCAGAGGGTGTTTCTATAAAGAACACTGAAAGCTGTTTAATGAGGAAAAGTTCCTTGTTTTAACTGATGCTATCAATATTATAAGAGGTGTTGTGGAAACTAATAGCATTGTGTTTGGAAGAAAACGTAACACCAAACCAGATAAAAGAAACTAGCTACATCAAAAGGTATCACAGCATCTCCAGAGTGGTTTTTCATAGCTCTATAGAAAGGCTATAGTAACTGTGCAGGTCCTTCTCTCTGTTTTCCTACTTGAACAGTGTCTTTGGCACCTTCAAGTATTTTTGCCCTTTCCTCCTTCACCCTCTGCTTTCTTTTTGGCCAGCCTCTCCATTGTAATTATCTTCTGTCACCCATCTCAAAGTGTATTGTTTGAGAAATGGAATTGAGTACACAGTGGGCAGTGTCACAGAACCTGCACTGGCCCTGGACCTGCCCCAAGGCTGTGTTTTGCAGCTTCTGTGATAGCTGAACCAGAAGAGTTGTCTATGATGTCCAAAACCACCCATCCCCCCTCAGGTCTTCTTCAGCATTCTGGGGCCACTGCCCCTCTGCAGCATTAGAACACAAAAACAACAAACTCCATCAAAATAGGAGAAAATCAGGCCTCCTGAGTGAGACACCCTAAAAAAGAAATCGAAGAGCAACTCTCTCCTCTCCCTCCTTTCCTGGTGGTATCAGTCCAGCAACTTTCATTACCTTCCCTGGTTGACGAAACTCAACCTGCCACTTTCAGCTTTCTGAATGTCTCTCTTTCCATCCCTTCTGATTCCTGGCTGTCAGCCCACTCCTGGCTGTGCAGAGCACCCACCTCCCCCAGCCTCCCCCACTGCAGCTCCTGCTCTCCAGAAACCTCTCCAGGGCCGAGCGTGCTCTGGTGCTCCTTGGGGAAGAGCCAGCTCTCCTCATGTCCCGTCCTCTTCAGGAGATTCAGCCTGACATCTGGTGTGTCACAGTCACAGCAAGGCAGTCTTCCTCCCTCTGGCCAGTTCCTGAGCTCTGCAACCATCTAGTGTACCACATCTGGATAATACTAGAAACACATCCAAATTAAAGGGCTCTGTTTTCTGCCAGTAATGCTACTACAGTGGGTTTTTTTCCCAAAGTGGAAATGCTGCAGAGGCAGATGTGCCCAGCTGTAATGCTTGTACCACCACAGCAGGAAAAGGGAAGTGGGCAGGGGTGGAAAACAGACAAAATTAGTGAAGCAAGGAGGGCTCCTTTTCAGCCACTGAAGGATATGTTTTTTTTAAAAGCCCAACACTGACATACTGTATGAACCACATGAACACAAGGCTGCATCTGTTTTTATGTTAGGGAGGCCTGTGCCATTGAGGAATGTGTGCACCATTTATATGAGCTATAAGCTCTGAGCTATAAAATAAAAACCAACTCATCCAAGTCCAAATTCCTGTTTTTCATGGAAACTGCAATGTATGGCGGCTGTCTGAAGCATGTATAAGGGGAGCTGTTACTATTTTTTTGGAAATTTATGATGTCCCATGCCTGGAGCTGCAGTTGAGTGGTTTGCCAGAAACAGCAACACATTAATCATCAACACATGGCAAAGATTGTTTATTTAAGATATACTGTACTATGATAGAGCCTGCTTATTTACCTGTATAGTGTCTTAAATGAACACATTGATGAATAAAAGCTTTTCAGCAAATAATTACAATTATCTTTGGCAAAATAATTTTCTCTTTGTATAAGTGAGACAAAAGTACTGGCCCAAACACACAGCTTGAGCAGCACTGGAATACATAATTGAATCCTTACCCAAAGTTTAAATTGTTTTTACTGAGAGGGGGTAGCTAGGAAATACAGTCCTGCATCACAGTCTGAATCCTGAGCCATTCCAAAATTCAGCAACGTTTGACTAGGTCCATCATAATAAAAAGCAGAGGTTTTGAAAAAGACTTTTTGAGATGACGTTACACAAACCAATCAAGAGTAAAAAGTAATGGAAAATAAAAACTTAAAAATGGGAGAACTGTTTATAGTGCAAGTGCAGGAGAAACTAAGCCAAAGAAGCAAGTGGAAGCAAGCAGCTAATGGGAAAAGCAGGAAGCATCCTGCAGGCATGCTCCAGATTACAAAAGGTGATAAGACTATGTTGAATCTGAAGTTTTCTGAGGGCTGTGTCAGCTGCAGTGGTTTTATCATTTTATGGCATCCAGTTCATGTGCACATGATGGCTAAAACATGGCACTTCAGGAGCCTCTGTGTCACTTCCAAGGAGTGATTTACAGTCAGTGAGAAGACAGTACTATATTTTTGTTGCTTCTTAAAGAGAAAACTTAGGAGTAATTATTGTTGGTCCTTTACCAAATTATGTGTAGGTTGTCTTCACTTTTGATTATGTGTGTTGGACTCCCAGATCCTTTCTGCCTTGAGACCTGAATATTTGGATAGTACCTAAGAAATTCTGCTTTTCCAGGAGAAAAGAGTTCTTGCAATCTCCTCTCTAACCAACAGCAACCATCAGAAAACACAACAACAACAAAACCAAACAAAAATCAGAATGTTCTCCAAATGTCAAATATATTGTGGCTATTAAGATCCACTGCAATTTTTATTTAAAAGGCAAAAACTGTAGTAGTATTTGTTGATGAGTCATTTGCTAACGGTGTAAATTTAGGAGAAATGTAACCACTTTTATATTAGTGCAGACAAGAAAGAAGGAAACATTTAATTTGCCCTCAAAGAAGATCTTTTGGTGGAACCAAACTGTTATAGATGAGATGCAATTTGGGGAGAGCACAAGACTGGATGGCTTCTCTGGTGAATGACATGTTTCCTTTCTCATTTTGCATCTAGAAATGTTAACACAGAATGTTTTACAGGGAACAGAAGTGTTTCTCTAAAGATACTGGTGTGTTATTTCCTGTAGGATTAGTCCTAAGTAAATCACAACTGACACAACTTTTTCCTATAGAAGCTACATTTTAAAAAGCAGTTAGTTAGCTTCCTTTTCCTCTAGTAAAAGAAATCATTTGTACCAATACTATATACTCCCACAGGTAGATTATCCATGATTCACTCTGGCATTTTAGAAACAGGATTCATTGACAGGTCATTAACCTCTGGATACAGAAACATGCAGCAGGATACCAGGCCACAGACCTTTTCTTTTCTTCTAGTATTTATTAAACCCGAAATCAGGGCAGTATATTGGCAAATATAATCTCCTGATACTGGAAAGAGTGGACAATTTATACACTCGTAACTGTTTCCTATGAAGCTGCATTGGACTGAAACCTGAAGAACTTTGTGGCTCCACATGTTTTCTATTTTAATCTATCAAAACTGTAAAAATAAAAAAACTTTGAAAAATAATGTGACACAATACAAGAGAGATGACTCAATTTTGCAAGGTTTAGTCTATTAAGGGATGTCTGCACAGACTGGTTAGTGTTTAAAATAAATAATGGGGAATTCCTTTTTGGAATTCATTTGGCACAATGAAGTATTTTAGGGCAGCTTTAAACTAAAACCATATTTCTTCTATTGCTTATTTAGAACCTAAGCCACTAGCATGTTTAGTTCTCTAGATCAATCTAATTTTTACATAGAAGACCTCTTTCATCTCCTTCAACAGGGAATGAAATGTCTGTGCAATGTAGGTTTCACACGTTCAGAACATAAATTATACCTGAAACCAGCCTTTACATTCTGTGAAAATCTAAGAAACTGAATGAGTTTTTAATTAATTTGAAAGCAGAGAATGAGGCCCCATTCTTCATTTTCCTGATAACCTGTTGCTTATTATTCATTAATAAAAGCATACAGGTTATGACTGAAACACAGTTTTATAGAAATATGACAGTGACAAAACTCTCATTGCTTTTGATGTCTTTGAAAAGCTACTGCAAGATAACTAACTCTACAATCATGCCATATTTAACCATATTTTTGATGTAGTTATTGCCAGAAGATAAAATTGTTATCATCATTGCTATATTAGCCTTGAACTGCAATGAAAAAAAGATTTTCCTAAAGTGGGAAACATGCAGGATGTGGAATATATCTGAATCTAGCTGGAAACTCCTTGTTATCTTCTGAAAGTAATTTTGTGTGAATGTGGTCAATCTTAGTCTATTCTGTGGCCTGTCAAGGTCTAGGAAGGGAACAAGCAAAAAATACTGAGTGCTGAATTATTCTGCATGATTGATCCATCTCATAGTTTTTGTCTCAGACTTGGGATTTTCCTATCACTAAACATATGATGCAAAAGGTTAGAGACCGAGGCTGGCAAAGAAAAGAACCATCTGTTGTCCAGAAAATCAGGGTCAAAAAAGTAAACTTGGCAAAGTTTGCCTAGTTCTAAAAATCATAAGAAGGGCAAAGATAACACTGGGCAGAGATTTGTGTCTCATGGTTGCTTTTTTGTTTTGCAAAGATGTAAAACTCTCCAGGGTTTTCTTTACAGTAAAAATAACTGGTTGGGAAATTCCTTGGCTGAGTCAGAAGAGTTTAATCAAGACGTTTGGAGAACCCATAGCATGTGGGACTCTGAGGCAGAGACATAATCCTGGGTCATCCAGGCTGCAATAATGCAAACAGCTTTCTGAGAAGTCTTGTCAGCTCTTTGATCATGGCACACCCAACACAAGCTGGAATTCACACAAGTTTCTGTTCCTATTAGATCTTACCTCTACGGGAAGAGGGATAAGCAACTGGAGCCTGAAAGGGCTGTAACAGTGCAGTGTTGCTGCTCTAAAGAGCGATATACAGTCACAGAATAAACAAGTCAACAACAGTAATCTGAGCATAAAAGAAAATCCCTTGATGATTAATATGAGAAAAACTGTAAATTGCAAAGCTATGAAGATATTAAATGAATCTGAATTCATTTAGGTTGGCTTTTTCAGTTACTACTCTTGCATACCAATCCTTCAAAGCACTTTCTGTATCTATCAAGTGTTTAATTTGAAGTAGAGGTTTTAAGAAAGGAGTTCTGAGGTGACATTGAGAAAACTGCATTAGAGAGAAGTGAAGAAAGTAAGAGCAATGACAGCAGAATTGTTTGTGGTAAGACATGGAAATAACAGAGGAGGGTTTGGAAAGTGTGAAGCACACTGGAAATATCTTTTAAGTTATTAAGCATCTACATTGGTTTTGTGGTCTCTGAAGTGACTATTACACCCTGGAATGGTTTAGCAGGGAGTGCATTACCTACAGTAGTCCTGTTAGAGTGGCGTTACAGCTCTCCTAGTATGGACTCTCTGTGTAAGATAGTATTATATATTTCTTGCTCTCATAAAGTTTTGTTAAGTTATGTATTCAGCCATGCCTAAACTTCAGTTCCTGTCCAGTTTCAGGCCCTGTGGCATGTCTGGCCACTGTGTTCATCTGTGACACTCTTAACCCCCAAGGAAGGGTGGTGTTCATTGAAACCACAGATTTTGAGACTCGTAAGTGAAAAATCAACTCTAAACTCAGCTGTCCCAATTTTCAAGAAGGGTAAGAAGGAAGACCCCAGCAATTATAGGCCCTCCAGTCTCACTTCATTGCCTGGTAAAATTACCAAGAAGGTTATTTTGGGAGTTATTGAAGAACATTTGAGAACATTGAGAATATTCATTGGGCACAGGTAGCATGGGTTCACAAGGGGAAGGTCCTGCTTAGCCAACTTAATTTCCTTTTATGATGAGGCCATCCATCTAGTTGACCAAGGGAAGCCAGTAGATGTGGTGGGCTTGGATTTTAGCAAAGCTTTTGATACTCTTTAACAGTGTCCTGGATAAACTGTCCAGCACTCAGCTAAGCAAGTCCATAACACACTGGGTGAGCAACTGGCTGACAGGTTGGGCTGAAAGGGTTATCATAAATGAGGTTACATCAGTTTGCCAATCACCAGTGGGGTTCCCCAGTGCTCAATTTCAGGGCCAGTACTTTTTAATGTTTTTATAAATTATCTGGATGCAGGAATAAAATGTAAATTTTGCCAATGATACTAAACAAGACTCCTTCAAGGGTAGAGAGGCCTTTCAGAGAGATATTCACTGCCAGGAATGCTGGAAGTTGCATTTGAGAAAAACATGACACAGAGTCTTCAAGGTACATAAGCAGCCATGCAAGCCAGTAATTGCTCCACTGACCTCAGTGGGAACAGTCACAAATATATTATGCACATACTTTAATTACCTTGTTCATTTGGGATGAAAAATCAAGAGGGAATATAGTAAAACCCTTCTAAAGATATTTGATTAAAATCACTGGAGTGGGATGGTGGAAAGAAATGAGGATTTCACTTGTATTAAAGAGCAAATCTCACGAGAATCTGAAAAGAACAAGGAGGCAACATGAAGCTGGAACCTTGGGTTGTGGAACAAACCAACTAGCACGCTACCTCATGACAGTCTTCCTGGTATATAGAGAAATGTGTATGTGCTTTGCTTATTCCAGATTTATTTATATGCTCAATATTAAGATCTGCAATAGATTAATAAATAGATTAAACTATTATTAAGTAGATTAATATTCCTATTGAAATAGAAAGTTGCTGGTTCTGAAGTCATAATTGGTATCAGATGCATTTAGAGAAATCTACATTTGTCATACACTCAATCCTATTCCCTTTAGAGGTCTGAGTTACAGAATTCATTGTTCATTGAACTGTGTCTTCAGAACTTTGCTATTCAAATAGCCAATTCATTTAACCAGAGATTTATTTTCAGTTCTTGCTGTATTTTTTTCATGTGTAGGATATGTTTCCCTCAGCAACTTCATTTTTTTCCTATGAAATAAGAATTACCCTTGAATCAGGCTCGTTCCCTGAACAAGACTCAGAACAACATTGCTGAATATTTTATAGAATCAGCATTTGCAAAATGACCTGTACCTGCCCTACGTATACAGAAACGTGACAGGGAGGCTCACTGTATTTTCACTGAACTCACTGGAGTTTGTTGGAAGACAATTAATTTGCCCCAGAAGATAGGATTAAAGTGATAAACTCTTTTAATTTTAGAGTAACCTGCATAGCACATCCAAAATATTCTTAATGTATATGTATTTCTATATTAATTTTTTCCATGTTCTCTTCCTATTTTTTTTTAAATTCTTTTTCTTGAATACAATATATCTGATGTCACAGGACACATTAACATATATCCTTTGGAACAGGTTCATTCTGACTTTAATCTCCTGACCATTTTTAAACAGTGTCTGAGTGGAAAATATCTCCTTAGCAGCTGGATACCCTCAATTTACACTACAGATTGCCAAAGGATTTGTAAGATCCATTAACTTTAACATCCACAGGTGTACCCATCTCATTTTATGGAACTGCAAGCTGGATTCAAGTCAAAAAAAGACTTGTAAACTTATGTGTAGGTTTATTTGGAAGAGTCTTGATGTTCTTTTCTGAAAATAGTAGGGTATTAGCATTTAACAGATTGGCTTTATAACTGTTTAAAGAAAAGATACCATCTAGGAACAAAGCACTGGAAGGGGATTGCTAGGTCACTGAGTTGACTCATTGTTCCCATCTGCAGGAACTACAAAATATGACCCAGTTCATTCCCTTACCAAGAGCCATACTAACATTTCTTAAGATTTTGCCCCCTTCTCCCTTCCCAGGATGCTGTTTCACAATTCACTGCTGTGATAAGCAGAAAGTCTCCCAATTGCTCAGTAAATGTATTTAGTGACATTTTATGGGCTTTGTTTTGGTTTGTTTTCCTGTGTTGGTACATAAAGTGTAGTGGGCAGCCTGGCAGAGAAGACTGATGGCAACACTACTTAACTTCAGCTGCTTTGGGAAGATCTCCATGCACAACTTCTGATACT
>WEIV01031061.1:21683-35653 GCA_013390005.1 Calyptomena viridis
GCTCCGCGCTTGCCCCGCCTTGGCAGCCGTGGCGTGGCGTGGGTAGCGGGGCCACGGCAGCGCTGAGAAGACTTGGTTCGTTATAGGGTTGTCGCACACCTGAAAGCCCTCTTGGACGAGGAAGTGACACTAGAGCGATACGCCTGGTTGGCCGTACTTCGACACGGTCCCGATACGATCTTGTGGAGCGCTCCCAACCCAGAAGGCCTTTGGACGTGTAAATGAGCACTTCAGCAACAGCTCTGAGAGACAAGTGCAAGAGTATTTACTTACCCACTGCAGCATCTGCAGCTTTCATATTGGTTTAGCAGCCCTTTTGATGCCTTTCGCCCTGGCCATTATCCTGCAATGTTTGATGTTTCCAGGCTTGTTTTCTCTGTACCTTTCTGGCATTTCAGCGTCTTCAGAGTTCTAACGTCTGTGCTTATTTTGCTTTAAGCTTGCATCGATGCACCTTATTTTCTAAGTGAATTTCTCAGCACAGCGTTCAGGAATGGTCGAGGTTGTATTTTAGCTTCTAAGTTCTGATACATAATGTTGCTTGGTGAAGCAAAAAGTTGGCTGGCTTTTGTACCAACAAGTCTGTCACAGTTCTCTTTACAGCTGAAGGCTTTGCTGTGCTACACCTCCTTGCATTTGGAGGCGTCTGTATGAGTCTCATTGTTGCCTCTTACCTAGTATTGAGCTTCAGGCTGCTGGATTCAGTATGTAAAGTGTCCAAGGGCTGGTTGCTTGTTTCCAGGTATTGAGAGTCTCTGTACAGAAGATTCTGGTCTCATCCTCTAGAGTTGTAAATTTCTGTTCTCCTACAGCAAGCAATGAAGCTTAACACATAATCTATTATTAAGATATTTTCTTCATGTAGTAAAAGCTCCTTTTAAATTCACAGTCATTTAACTGCGTGTTTTGTTATCCTAGGAAAAAGGCATTTGAATTGGGGTTGTTGCTTCATCAAGTTATGCCAATGCCACTAATTTGATTGCTTACACTCAGTCTTACACTGTTCTCTACAGCAGTTAATTGACCCTGAGAAGCAGAGGCTCTTTCAGTGTGAAATATGTGCTGGCTAGCAAGCATTTCAGGATGATATCAACAAATTGTCCCTGTCCCTTTGGACAGTTATATAAAACTCATCTTTTGAGGTTCTTCTGCAGTTATTTGACTTTGCCAGAGATTACTGCCTGTAAGACCAATACTCACACTAGTAACAGCTTATTTTATTTAGAAAGTAGTTTGCTGTCATTATCAACAGAAGATGTAGCAGTCTGTTCAGTGAACAGCAGAGTCTCAAGTTTTGATGAAAAAGTTATTGGACAAGAACTGGTGGTTATCAGTAACCTGGCAGGAGTGTGGTAGGATGTGAAGACCATCCTTTATGTCCTGCTTGACTATAAGTATCTTAATTCTATGGTAATACACTGTGGAGTTTCTTCAACTATTCTCTGCAACCTTGCTTGTTAAGAACCTGTTTTCTCATAAAGGAACATTGGCCATGTGCACTTTGTTTCATTTTCCTGCTAATTTAAAATAGAGAAAAGACTGCTGGCTATAGTATCCTTAGTGAAAGGGAATTCACATCTATTTTAAGATGAGCTATTTTTGAAAAGTACACTTTCTTTTTTAAACAAAGTGATTATCCTGGATTTTGTGTGCTGTGTTTGCCTTGGGCTTGTTAAGAAATAGGAATTGTTGTATATGAGTGTATGGTGCTCAGGATGCAAACCAGAGCAGATAGTCAAGACTTGGTCTTGATTGTGTGTTCCTCCTTTTGATGGAAGTCTTAGGAAGTCTGCTCTGAAGGCTGACCTAAGGGAAATACTTAGTGACAGTGTAGCTGACAAATATAAAATCAACCCTAGTTTTTTTGTTTTGGTGTTTTTGGTTTTTTTTTTTTTTTGGAATGCAGGAGGTTTATTTGGACCATACAAAATTGGTTTGTTACACAGGGTTCAAACAGAAAACTTCTGGATTCTGTAAAAGATTCAGGGGACTCTCAGTGTAATGGTTGAGAATGAATAACCCTTTTGGGAAAGTCCTTGAACTGGCTCAGTTTGGCATAAAGCTTCTGCTGGATGCATTGCCAGAAGAGTGCACCTCTCTTTGGGGAAATTATAAATAATATTGATTAAAATTAGTAAAGTGGTAAACTAATTACCGAAGTTCTGTTAAAAAAAAAATAAACCTGCCACATTTTAAAGACCATTTCCAGACTTTCATAGTGATTTTTTTTTTTTTCCCCTCATGATTTTGGGCATAACTACCTCTAACTTAATTTCACTGATTAAGAATTAAACACCATAAAATAGCATCTAGACCAGTCTTAACACCTGAATCAGATTCTGATGGTATTATGGTTGAAATTAAAAAGTCACTCTATATTCATAGTACTAGTATTCATAGAATCATCACAGAACAGGGTTGAAAGGCCCAGGTTGAAAGGGATCTTGAAGGATTGGCTGGTGTAACCTTTCCTGGGAAAAGCAGCCTTGAAGATCATCTGCTGCCTTGTCCAGTTGCATCTTGAAAGCCTTCTGTGACAGGGACTCCACCTTACCCTGAGGAGGTTGTTCTGGTGAATGATACCAGAAAGAAATTTCTAACAGAGATGAAATATCTCCTTATGCAACTTGTTCTAGGTGTTGCCCCTTATCTCCATGTGGCTCCTTGTGAAGAGAGAGCCTTTATCCTTTTTGTAGCCTTTCAAGTACTGGGATACTGTGTTGTGGCTTCTACTGAGCCTTACTCCATGGAGAAGAGCTCGTTTAGTCTTTTCTCATAGGCAGACTCTCCAGTGCTTTGATCATCATTACAGCCCTCTTTTGGACATTTTCCAGTCTGATCATCTTCATAACCCTCCTTTGGACTGCCTCCAGACTCTTTTATCTAATTACTAGAGTGTTTGCTTGTTTGTGTTAATCATCTTTTAAAAAGTGTCATGATTTTTATTTTATTCCAGTATTATTTCTTGAGCACATTAAATCATAACATAAGGATCTTTCTCTTTAGAAAGACTCGAAGCAAACCTAGTTTTCCATCTTGCAATATAAAATGTTTTACAGTAATTGGAGAGATTTTTTGTGGTATTATGTTTTAACGTTGGAGTGGAAGGTTATGCAAGTTATGCAAAGTTATGCAAGTTGGCTTTTTTTATACAGTTCTTCACTGACTTTTTCAGAGCAGTTTTTACTCAGTTTCTGAAGATATTTTCAATTTGAGGCAAACCTCCTAAGAGGACTTAAAATACTTTGACTTTTAGAATTCAAAGTGTTTCTTATGAATTGACACAACTGTAAGGAGACACCTTAATTATCTTTCTTCTTTAAGGGGAAACTGGACTCCTGTTTCATAGCCTACCAAAACCTACACTTTTGACCTTAATGATGTATTTTTTTTTTATTTTACTGACTGTTGTTTTGTGGTTGGTTTTTTTTTTGACTGTGTTAGCTGAGGGTTTGGGTAAAGACTGGTTGTAGGTATTGCAGCTCTTATAATTGCTCCACTTAATGTTAACTCAGTTCATTCTTACCACAGTGACCGAACTGCATTTGCCAGCTCTTTGTTCAAAAGGCCTAGTTGCAGAGCTTGCATTCTTTACTGGTCTGGGCAAATTAAATTTGTTGATAATGCAGTAATAAGCTCTGTTCTTTTGAAATCTCTAAACCTTTGTTGCTAATACCTTTAAAAGGTTTTCTCCTTTCGTGTATATTTGATGACTTCAGTAACATTTATATATAGTTCCTGAATACTATGGGTTTGAGTTTTTAGCTATGATTAAGTTAATATGGCATGGAAAGTTTTTGGGAAATTTTATTTTAGACTGATTGCAGTTTTCTTATTTTTAAGCAGTTTATCCTGATGGCATTCTTTCAGCTACAATGTCATAAGGATTTTCTAGAGGAAAGCTGTAGTAGACAAGTATGTAATTCAGTGAGTACTATCACACATGAAAAGAAAATATCGTAGAATAGTCTAACTCCATGTTTCTTTCTTTGGTGTGTTGCATGCAGTAACTTAAGCCTTTTTTTTTCTGTTTGGGGATAGTCTGTTCTGATGCTAATCTTCTGAAAATTGTGTAATCAGCTATGCTTTAGTTCACTAAATTAATCGAAGTTTGGTATTAAAATCATATGGACACACAGTGTCAAAGGGGAGAAAGTAAGATAGTTTGTGGAGTCTCAAGTCTGCCACACTCTGAAATGTAGCAAAATAAGTCCCTGAGAATGTGAACTGCCTTTTACTATTTTCAATTATATGGCTTTGTTTTAAAGGAAGATTAATTGTCTATGTATAAGTTGTTAAAGAAATTTCTTCACCCTAGGTTTCCCACAGCTGAGTCTGACATCCAGTTTCTAGGGGGAAAAAAAATAATAATGGAATGGTTGTGTGATAGGGGCAGCTCCAGCTGAGTGCTTCCTGAAAGGGACCTGGAAAAAAGAAATCACTGGGATATTATACTCTTATAACCTATTCCCCTATTCTTCACACACTTCCCATGCCTTGCATGCATCTCTTACTCCAATAGTGATTTTTGTTCTGGAGTCCTCTTGTTCCTTATCACATTCTTTCTGTGTATCTGGATGTGTTCCAGCTTTTGTTGATAGTCATGGCTTCTTAATCTTTTAGTTTGCACTGCTCTCAGAGCTTCCCTTCATTGTAGCTAAACGATAGTACAAGACTAGTTCAGCATTTCAAGGTGAAAGTTTGCAGTTTGTGGCCTAAAGCTGCAGCACCTTTAGCTACATGTGCTAAGCAAAACCACTTGGACAAGAGAGTCCGGTTAAAAGAATTCAGCTAACTAATTTACAACAGTTCTCTCTTTGTTTTTATTAAGCTTTCCTGCTGCTATGTCAAAAAAACCCTCACAAAATCTTTCAAGAAGTGTGATTACTATCCATAATCTCACATACAGTGTTATTACGAGCAACAGTCACAATATCCCAAAGCTTTAGTAGCAAAACAAGTATGTAAAGCAGTATATGACCCTTCTGATTTAGGTTTTAATTTGGATTTTTGTGAAGATACACAACCTGGGGATGAAGTATTAATGGAGTACTAATTAAGGTATCATATTTCTATATTTTATGTACCATTCAGCATGCTTTCTTTTTTCTCTCAAAACTTTTTTGCATATATATAACATACTGCATCAACTGTTCCTCCCCATCCAAGAGACTGATCCTTGGTATAATTATTTGCCAAACACTGTTCCTGTTGATGACAATCCTAGATGCTGGCAAGGGGTGTATTCCAATATCACATAATATCCTGAAGTACTAATCCTAAACTCCAGGCCATTATAAACCTATCTGACTACAAGTTAGAGTAATTTTATTATTTCTTTTCCATTTTTTGGGAGCCTTTTTTATGAGCTGGACAGCTTGAAAGCTTAATGGCTACCAACAGCATTTGCATTTCAGATCCATTAGAAATATTATTTTCTGCTGAAGTAAGGGACTCTCATTCTTTCCATAGCATACCCATTGCATGACACACTCCAAAAGCTTATTTAGAGTCAGTTTAAATAGTCGCTTGCTGGTCACATCCCCACCAGGCTGCTTTTGCTAATTCAATTGATTTGTTCTCTTGGGCAATCACCAAGGGTTGTAGAGGTTCTGTTTCAAGTACCTCAAGGTTTCTCACCACTGCATAGTGTTTGTGTTGTTTTCTGTTTATGTAGTAAGAAGATCTGTTGGTGAACAGGATTAGATCTAAGGTCTCTATAGGCTGATTTTGCAGATCTTCCCCATAGCTGGCTGGAGAGAAACACCTTGCTACGGTCATGATGCGGCTCACTGTTGGAAGGAACAAACAGTAAGATTGCTGAATTCAAAATATTACATCTTTTCAAAATAATATTAAGTGAATGAATGATTGTAAATTCAGAACAGTATGTGTTTTGGGGGGACAATGATTGTTTAAGAATCACTTCATATGTATACATACAGTTGTTGGGTGACCTAGAATCAATATTCCTTTTAGATCTTGGAGTTCTCTGGACTACAACATGTAGACTCCACTTGCTCTGCCTTGGTAACTTCTTTCCATGGTTTACTTAAGTTCTCTAGCTCTGGTATGTGGGTTCTTCAGTATCCTACTATATCTAAACAATTCCTCACAATTATTTTCTTTGTTGCTGGCCAAGGTATTTCTACTGTAGCATGGACCCTTGTTGGATCTATTAATCTTTGTTCTTTTGTTACTATTAATACTAAATATTTTACTTCCTGAAGACACAGCTGAAGATTTGAAGTTGCTTAATTCCCTGAAAAATTCACATATTTTGTGGTATTTTGGTGCATCCTCATCTCATCTGTTATCAGCAGTATATGAGTATTATATGGTGATGCGCCTACTCTCAAAATTCCTTGTGCCAGATACCTGTTTATCTGTTTCTGAATGCTCTTTTCATCTTCTTGGGAAGAAAAGTATTAGAACTGGGGAGAGTGGTTTTCTCCCTTTGTGTTTTTTTATTTATGGGTTAAGCCAAAAGTAGCAGTTCTGCATCAGTGCTGATTTTAGTCTACAGCTTTGTGGTACAATTTGAAAAATTTCTGTTATTTTTGGCCCCTTTTTTACGCTATTGGTGATCACACTCATTCCCATAATTATTAGGTTCATCCATTTGGGCAATGAATGTAATTCCCCATCTAGGATATGTAAGAGGTCTCTTCCTAATAAGCATGCTGGGGAGTCTTCTGCCAATGAGAACCTTCTCGAAACACTCCTGTTTCCATTTGCTCCTTGCAGCAGTCCCTCAGCCTGTGAATTGCATGCCACCTGCCACCTTCACCTGCTATGCCCCTTACATGAAGGAATGGGAAAACAGCAAGGTTTCTGCTTTAGCTTGTATTCACTGATGGCAAACTGGGCTCCTTGTGGTATTTGTCTAAAGTCTAAGTTTTCTATGCAAAACACTTTTCTCTTAAAAACTAAAAATTTAAAAAAAGGTGAGAGGACACTCTCTCAGTAGGGACCAATGTAAAGCCACAAAACCTAGAAAAATACCTCTTCCTAAGCAAAAGTCCCAGTTGCTTGAAAACAGATAAATAAACTTTTGGAGAGCTAGACAACAACATTGGAAAGGCAGCTAGATTTTACTTCGTTTTAAATCTATCTCTTAATATATAGATATCCAGTGTCTGGGAAAACAAGTAATGCAGGTCTTGCATACAATTTCTGCTTTCCAATTGCAAAGTCTGTGATACATGTTTATTGAAAACACTCCTCTAGAAAGTCTTCTTGTCTAAGTGCTGCAATGTGAGCAAAACTTATATGGATAGTAAAGTATTATTGTGGGGAAAATGAAAACTATTTAAGTATGTTAGTCTGTATGATTTAGAGTTTTATTATAGCTTGTAAAACTGGGCTGTTTCCTTTTGCAATGTCTAGTTCTGGTACTTGGTAACTTTAGTATTTACAGGTGTTTTTCCCTGTAACAATGACTTTGCTGCTTCATCTGGAATTAAAAAAAAAGCTCTCTCTGTTGAAGCAGTTTAAGTAGCAGATTTCTTTTTTGAGTCCTCAGTTTAGAATGTAAAATGATAGGCAACTTAGCCAACAAAATGGGCTGCTGCAGTAACCTTCCAGGGAAGTTCTAGTGAAGTGGAGAATAGTGGGACACATCTTCATGTGAATGCAGATTACAGATGTTTTTTCCTCTGTGTTACAGTTACACTTTAAAGAGAGGCTAAACTAGATAATTAGGAAAAAATGATCTTTAATTTTCAGCATGATGTTTGTAAGACCAAGTGGATGATGCACAAAATTCCAGAGCTTTTTTTTGTGGTTTTGAAGAAAACCTGCATACCAAGCTATGTATGCAAACAAGCCTACAAAATTGGGCTGTACTTGCAGAGGTAATTAATAAGCATTTGCATTGTAGCCCAGTTGTTTTTAAGGGAAAGCTGTTATGGCAGTGCTGTACAAAATTGCTTGTGATTTGTCTTATGGCTTTTTTTGTTTGGTTGTTTTTGGTCCCCAAAGGGTAGGTGGCCCTTCAGCTCCATAAATTAAAATGAGTCTGCATTGAGACAAACATATGACAGAGGATTAAAATCGTATCGCTTATGCTGTCCCTGTGGCAAATTTCGAGTTTGCTTTGCACTTAGATGCAGAGCTGAAAGTTGTGCTAGTGTTTGATTTACAAGCAGGTCACACAAATTTCTACCCTGAGGGTGGCTTATCTTATTAGAGAAGTATAGGTGCATACTGTTTTAATCTATGGCTTTATGTCTGTCAAACCAGTTAAAGATGTTTTTATTATACAAGTAATAAATGCCACAAATAATCTTTGTACTATTTAAAATCCATCTGCAGTAATTGTAGACACCTGCTAGAGTCAAAGTGAAATAGCCTTGCACTGAAATTGTAGTAGGACTGACTGCTTTCTCCAGAACATTCAATGCTTGTGACGTGTAATACACTGGCATATCTGGCAAGAAGACTTGTTCTGAAGTACTTCTAAATGATACTGGGTAACAGAACCAAGGACTAGCTGTTTAAAATGACTTATTTTATATTTATATTTTATATTTTTTTTGGCATTGTTTTACTGGTTCTAAGAAGGTCTTTGAATCTGAAGGTGAAATTGAGGTTTATATAAAGTACAGAGGCAACATGGTCTCTGACTACAGCATTCTTGCCAAATTAATCTTTTTAGAATAATTGATACTTCTGATAGCCAGTGAGAGGATCAAAAATAGATAAAAATGCAGTCTTCTGTTGCAGTTGTGTAGTGGTGTGACCCTGGCTAAATGCCAAGGACTCACACACACACAGAGTCATACTCTCCCACTCCCTTCCCTGCAGACAGACAGAGGAGAGGAAAAACAAAAAGGTTTCACAAGTTTTGTGATAAGGACCATAAGAAACTCCTTATTAGTTGTTTCCCAGCCAAAACAGGCTGCAACCTGAAATATTAAGGATTTATTATGATCAAAATCAGAGCTTAACAGTAAGAAGTTTGATAGATCTTACAGACACCTTTCTTCCCTCACCCCTCCCTCTTCTAAAGATCTCCCTCCTTCCCCCAGTGGCCTGGGAAGGAGTGGGGGGGTAATGGTCAGATGTTGTTTCTGCCGCTGTTCAGAGAGGGGGAGTCCTACCCCTGCTTTCCGTGGGGTCTCCCCCACAAAAGACAGTCTATGACAAAACTGCTTTGTGGGTCCATCCCATGGACAACAGCTCTTCAAATGCTACTGTCACGTAGGTCACCTCTCCATAAGTTGCAGTCCTTCAGGTATAACTGCTCCAGCATGGATCCCCACCGACCACAGGTCCTACCAGGGAATCCTGCTCCAGCATTGGTCTCCACAAAGTCACAGCCTCCTTCCAGCATCCATCTGCTCCAGTCCTCCACGGGCTGCAGATGAATCTCTGCTCCCTATGGTCCCCATGGGCTGCAGGGGATACAACCGGCTTCACCATGGGTGCACCACGGATTGCAGGAGCCCCATTCCAGTGCTTATGGCATCTCCTCCCTCTCCTCTTCCACTGACCTTGGTGTTAATCACAACTTCTCGCTCTGCTCTTCTCTAAGTGACCATGTTCGTCTGCCTGTACCTTTTTTCCTCCTTCTTAAATCTGTTATCACAGAGGTGTTACCATAACTCCTCATTGGCCTGGCCTTGGCCAGCAGCAGGTCCAGCCTGGAGCTGACTGACATTGGCTCTGCTGGAAAGGGAGAAACTTCCAGCAGTTTCTCAAAGAAGCCTCCCCATAGGCCCCCCTGCTGACAAAAAACCTGGCCACTAAAAACCATCACAAGGTCTGAACAAAATAACTAAAAAGGAGGTCAGAAATAAGTAGTCACTGTTTTCCACAGCAAGATTCCAATTTGGAATTAACGCTTTTATAGTTGGTAATGTAGCTGAGATGTGTGTAGAGCAGGCGTGTTTCCTGAGAGCATATTCTCTATTTTTTATAATTTTACTTTGTGTAAAAATGTCCTGTTTTGAAAAGCTTACTCAGAAACCTATTTCAAAAGTTGTGGTCTATCCAGAGATAACATTGTAATTTGAGGAATGCAAATATTATTGCTGCTTTAAACATTAAACAATTCCAAACCTTGAGAAGAGGTAATTACTGGAATGTATTATGTCTAGTGGTTTGTAGTTTTGAGAAAACCAAAGCTGGGGTTGCTTCTGCAGCTGAAACTGTGTACAAATATGACTGTCCTTACTGTCATAACAACAAAAAACTTTATTGACCTCTCTTCCTTATTCATTGAGTCAATAGTTCTTTGTAGTTTTCTTTTGAAAGATGATGTTAAACTTCATGCTTGCCACCTAAGCCTTGATCAGAGATCTTACATGGTCATTTCTACTGAGCTATGAATTAATTTGTGTCTTAATATTGTGGCATAGAATAGGCTTTTTTTCTCTATATATGCTAGTGATAGAGGCACAGTAGCCAGGACTGTCACTTGTCCACTAACCTGAGTTCAGTAATTTTCTCAGCCTTGCACAGGTACACGGGTGCTTCTCATGGAAAGAGTAGCTTGGTTTTGTTAGTTTGAGAGCAGTTTTTCTGTAGTTCCTTGCTTGATTGTCTTAATCCAACACCTTTTTCAGCCAACAGTGTAGAGGCTTAGCAGACAAAAGACTTGCTTTCTTCTGGAGAAATTTGTTCCAGGTAGAGCACAGAATTTGGGAAAATGAGGAATGAAGCACATAATGAACCTTAATCTTCTGCTAGAGTTACGCAGGTCGAATGGAACCTCAATTTATTCTCTCATTATGCACAATTTCTCTCCATTCCTCCTTCTCCATCTGATCCTCCTTAACCCCACCGATAGGTGAACAAAACTCTAAAAAGCTTAAATATATTTTATCTGGAAATAGGTTGCCATTCTAGAATTAATGGCGTTGAAGCTTTTCTACTTACTGCTTGGGTTTCTGCTGTTTAAACTCAGTGACCTGTAGTGTTGACGAGTGGTCCTTTCCTCCACAGAATAGTAATACAAGGAGGTGACCCTGCTCTGGTTGTTAGGTACCATAGCCATGAGCTTAGAGTAAAGGTAGACTCTCAGACCTTGAAACTGAACTCATCTGAAGGTGTGTTGTTTCATGGTCAACACTCTTTCCCTCATTTATTGCTTCTGCAGCCATCCTGCACTTAGTCTTTTTCATTGAAGCTTCTCGGCTTCATCCTGTAATACACTATCAAGATCTTCGAAAGAACATTTTTTCTCCTTTTCTGTGACTTAACATGAGCAAAATGAGATTTTTCTTTAACCTATCTTTTCTGGAAATGTCTGACCTGTGTCAAAACCTGTAGTGTTTTTTTGCGGGTTTATCTTTACAGAAGAGAAAATAAGTGTATTTCAAACAAACAGTGTCTGGCAACATTAACTGTAAGGGCTTTTAATATTTCAGTGGATTTGGGATTGGAGAGGGTAAATCTGAAGACTGTAATGTGTAATCAACTCATTTCAGTCCATGATTTGGTAAGTACAATTCAGTTACTCTTGAACTGTTAGTGATCAGTGCATGTGTTTGTGTAGGCCAGAAGCGACCACCTAGGCGGGGAGAACAGCAAGGATTCAATAACAGAGGATTGGAGGTGAAACAAGACAAAACTGAATGGAGACCGTCTTTCAGGGAATACCGTTCTGGTGGAACACAAAGACGAGTGGAATTCCCAGTGGAAAAGTATGTATCATGCAGAGAGAAGTGTCTCAGAGGATGTGCACAGGGGTGGGAAAGGAAAAGTGTTCACCCTGTTAAAACACATCTAGTATCCAGACATGGTTTAAAAGCATGGTTAGTGTGTAGATTTGTTCCAAGACTTAGTTCATGCTTGTCAGAGGTGTAGTTCCAGCTTCCTTGCAAGTCGATTTGGAGGTGTTTTGTTACATGTTAGAGGTAAAACTGAAAAGTGTAAAGGCCTGAAAATGTAATCCCTAGTCTGCAACAAGTTTATAATATTAATTTCTGAGCTCACATACCAAGTTTGGCAGAATATGTGGCGAGGTTCCAAGTTGAATGACTTTTACTGTTTAAACTGAAAATAGACCTTTGTCATATTACTTGCAGCTTGGACAATGAATTCATATCAATTTTGCTTTCTTCATAAGTACTAGGAAATTCCACCTAAACCTTTAATGCTTCAAAATGTGGGTATTGTTACTTTACATCACAAAACAGTTGGTATTTAACAAATTGCCTGAAATTTTTAGCAGTTGCATACAAATCTCAGTTTAGACAGTGGAGCTATTGCCTGATAGTTACAGAAGATGTGATGGTTTTAAAATGTTTTCTTTAACTGCTGTAATGTTTTCAGCATTATCAGTAAACGGCTGATCTTTCTGTTCCTGTTTGTAACAATTCCTCCTGAATTCAGTTAGTCTGTTTTTAATGACAGAACTAAAACAACTGTACTGTGTGCTGTATACAAATGCACTCTAAAAATTGTGCAGTGGCTGTTATGTACTGATGTGTCACACAGGTGCACAAATATAACTGCATGACTTTTTTTTAACTCCTTGTTAACTGTTCTATAGAAACAAAAATCTGACTAGTTCTCTTTTTAGACCAGTACAAGGATTAGACTGTGGAAGACCAATAAGAGGTCGTGGTGGAGGAAGGGGTGGAATGCGAGGTAGAGGTCGAGGTGGAATAAACAGAATTTTGGATGGCTTTGACCAAAGAAGAAAACCTGAATTTGAAAGACGAAGTGGAAATGAAAAAACGTAAGTGTTCTGTGTGCTGTTTCTTACTTGATATACAAGTAAACAGTGTAAAGCAGTGTCTCTTAAGTATTCTATTCCCTCTCCTATTTAAGTTGGCTGGCAAAACGTCAATACTGGTTTTAGTTTGAGGTGCTAGTGGAAACAATCTTAATCACTGAATTGTTTTCCTCTCTAGAGGAATGAACGCATATGACAGAAAGAGTGGAGGTGGAGCTTGCAGCTGCGGAGCAGTTAAAGTTGATATGAAGTACATCTTATACTTGCGCCCACCACAGATCATAATTTTTTGTTGCCTACCTTAGATCATCATTTTCTGTTCATCCGTTTCATGTCCCTTTTGAGCTTTATAAACATTGCTTTCTATTATTATTGTGACTAACTTGGTTTTGCAGTTTTTTGAACTTATCTCCTTCATCATGATGAGATTATGATGTTTGTTCACTTAAGAATGCCAAAATGTTTTGACTGGAGCCATGTTGTCTTTTAAAGGAAATAAGTTATGACTTTTCTCAATCACCAAGTAAATAGGACTATGATATTTAATGGTATTGCTCCAAAATAGTGATTAAAAGATTAGAACTCTGTTGATGGGCTTAGACTCCAGTCTCTTTTTCTTGAATTTTATGGATAATTTCTAAATTGCAGAACTGTAATACAATTCAGTATGGCTGTGGAAGCAATATTTGGCTGATTGTACCACTGAAATACATTTTAAAGTGGACATGAAAATCGGTAGCATAATATGCTTAATTGTCAGATTAAAAAAAAAAAATTGGGAGCTTTCCATTCAGTTCTGTATTTCTCTTCATGGCATTGGTCTCTGTATTTGTAAGATCTCACTGAAAATACTGGCTTTTGTCCGTTCTTTGCACCTAGAAATAAGCTACTCTTTCTTCTCTTGTCATATACATCTAGAACACTAATTGAAGGCTGAGAAAAGTCAGTGCTTTGAACTTAGAGCAAATATTTTTGGCCATGTACACATTCATTCACAAAATGGTTTTAAAAATAAAATTTTATTTTAAAATAAAATCTAAGCTTTAAAACATAGATTGTGGACTTAAGTAATCATGCTAAAAGTTTGAAAAATGCAGCCTTGATGTGTGATAATTTTGGGGGCTTGATATTCCAAGTTGTTCTGTAAGGTTGTATTAACTTCTCTCTCTTCTTTGGTATTTCATACAAAAAGTAGATTGGTTAAGTACTCTGGCTTTTCAAAGGATCAGCTAGGTTAACATATAGTTGCTGACTGATAGTTTTGTGCTTTTGGTCAGCTAGT
>WEIV01031062.1:0-18943 GCA_013390005.1 Calyptomena viridis
TTTTTTCTCTCTGCTCTCAGGCCTCTGTTTTAAAAGCACAAGGTTCATTTTTTTTCCCTAGCATAGAGAAGATGAATATGGGATATATCATAAAGTCACCCCAAGACAGAGACTGAAAAGTGGATATTGTCCAAAGAGAGAAAGTGGAGATGAATCTGTGACTTTGTAATAACTGACCCTCAGAAGTAATCCTTGTTCGGTTCCTGCTTTGTAGGCAGTTATAGACATTAATTCACATCTTCCCAAGATGATAGTATCTAACTTCAGTCCTGAGCTGCCAGATATGCCCTCTTTTATTTAAAATATTTCATATGGGAATATCATGTCCTCAGAAAGATATCAAATGCATTACCAGTATTGGCAAACAGAATGGCCACAGTAAACGTGTTTGGCTTTTGAATCTGTCATCTAGAATGGAAGCCATGAACTCCATACTGGACAAGAGGATGTCCTATTTTATGTTTTGCTTTCATGCAGAAACTGCTTGGGTTTTTATTGTACTGATAGATATTTCACATATAAACAGTCAGGTGCATCCTCACGCCAGCAAATAAGTCCTAGGGTTATAGATATCTATCTTGTAATGTCAGAATAGTGCCACGGTGCTGATTGATTTCTTCTGCATAGAAAGGTCTCCAGTCTAACTGTGATCAGAGTCAAGTTTTCGATTGCTCAGTACTGGCAGCTGTTAGCTGTAACTTCCGAAATACAAAAAAAAAATCAGAAAAGAACCTGACTTTTGAAAGAAATGGTAGGTCCTCAAATGAGATAAAAATACTAAAATGACACCTACTAAAAGGAGATTCCACATCTTAAGATTCAAGCATGCTTCAGATGATAAAAATGAATACATTAGGTATAAAGCAGTAAGAACTTTTCTAAAATCTTTTTCTTCTCTTTCTTCTCCTTCTACTGCATTTAGAACCTATATTTACACAGTATATTCTGACATACTGAAATAATAATGAAAAAAATATCATTCAATATTTCAGTCTCGTGTGGAATTTTATTTACCTGAAATAAACAGCAATCTTCATTTTTCAATGTCAATTCACCAGAAAAAGTATCTAAAACCTTGCCACTGATAAGCTGGACACATCATAAAAGAATATTAGTATCATAAAACTTTAAAACACATAAATGAGGAGAAAATATGAAGGGTGGGATTTGGTATTTGAAAGGAGGAAGCAGAATAGGAGTAGTTTACTTTGTTTCTTATTAAGTTACTGGTAAAAATGCAAAGATAATTTTAATAATGAAGATGTTGGCTGCAGTCAACCTTTTTTTCTCAGAGGTGAAATCTTAAACAGTCAAATGAGTAAGAGAATAATATGGCTCCCATTAAAGTGATTTTAAATTTAAGCTTAATTTTTCCTAATACCACTTAGCAATGGGAATAATTAGAATGGTTTCAGTAACACTGAAAATTTGAATAATTAAAGATGCAAGATTAATTTGAGAAGAGGCATCATTAACCTAAATTAAATATTAGATTTCTTGTAAAGGAAAGAGGGTTTAGCCATAACCACATTTTTCAGACAAGGAATCTCATTAAATACCATGGTTGCATTTTACTCTGCACCCACAGGATTTACTTGCATGAATATTAAATCTGCGCATATTGAATATAAGCATTTAAATCCCATGATATGGCTCAACATTTTTGTACTAAGTAAAGTATTAACTGAATAATCTTGTTTTTACTTTGGATGACAATAGTTACCTAAAGGTCATATTCTGATCTGGTCAAAATCTTTATTCTGCCTGAAAATATTTCTCTCCAAGCTCCCTTCATTATTGTCACAGCTTTTTTTTTTTTTGTTTTTTGAACTAAAAAGCATTTTCATGAAAACCAAAGCAAATATTAAGTACAAGACAGAATGTATATATGCCATACTGGGAACTGCAGTTACCCAACAGGGAAGGGAATTTCTCAAAGGAATGATGACTAGACCTCTTTTGCTAATTGGTTGTTAACAAACATTGTGCATTTGTGTTGATTAAAATGCAGAAGTGGATAATTGAACAAAGAACACATGATAAAAAAGCAAAGTTTTTCTCCATTTATGGGAAAACAATTCTTCATAAATATTGATTTGGGTTATATTTTTTCCCACAACGTGGGGTTTCCTATAAATATCAGTATGTGATAATGAGCACTTCCACCACTCATTATTTCTTTACTTGCAGAATTTAATGAGTAGAAATGCATTCATTATATGGAAATCTATTTACCTGTTATACCTTTGATGAAGCCAGCCCCGATTTGAAATTTTGTCCACCGCTAATGGTATGCAAAGAGATCTATCTTATCATTAATGATATGCCTGAAGAATTTATCAATGGAATTGATTAGATGCTAAGTCACCTTCCATGAATTACTTAGGCAGTTGCATCTTACTTCTCTATCAATTTTTGGAATATTGTTCCTTTGTTGTTTTTGTTCCCTTGCCCTTCCCAAAAATGATGGAAACATAACCTATTTCTAAAGCAGGTTTGAGTTCATTGACTCATAAAAACCCGTTCTTTGTCTTGGAAGCCCTTGGGAAATATTGGCTGATTGTGATGAATTTCCCAAGCCTGTTGGACAGCCAACTTGAATTTTGACTTAATCAAGATTTTTGATTGAATTTGCTTTTCCGCTGTTCCATTAGAAAGTCAGCTTCTTCCACATTCACTGACACAAAGTGAAAGCTTACATTGGACCAGGTTAGCTTGAACAAAGGCTAACTCTGTACTGAGGCGGTACTTACTGACATATGCAAAGTCAAGAATTTTTTTTCCTAGAGGTCTCTATCTCCACTAGGGCTGTTTTGGTGGCTGCAGTTCTCAGCCTCTGTATTCTCAGCAGTCTTACTACCAATGCCTCAGTGAAGCTGGTGGTCTGTGTCACTGATGATTGACTGGTGGCAAACAAAATGCCAAAAGTATTTCTGTCTTACCAAAACCATCTTCATAGTTCAGTACACAGTGCTTCAGTGGAGTTGGTAAAATGGCCCTGATCTTCTAACACTTGGCAGAAAGAGCATGAGATGACTGTCAGTTTGGATACCATATACATTCTTCCTGATGATATATTCCTTGTGCTTTCTTTCTGCTTTTCTCAAGAATAGCTACATGAAAGCTGTTCTGCCTGGACTTTTAATCTCATTAGCCTGTCAAGCCATGTCAGAAGGGAAGCTTATTCCAAACATGAAAAGGTCTTCTCCAAAGAAGGAGAGAAGAATTGATATAATTTAAAACTGCTAAAAAGAATTTTCTGTTCATGTGTGGCTGGATGAAAAATACTGGTGTGAAGCTGCAACTAGGATGTTCAGATTAGATCCTAATAAAGGTCTGATCTGACTCAAGAATAGTGAAATATTGGAACGTGAGGGTAAATAAAATCTCCATCTATGGAGTTTTTTAAAAAGGATTTAAACACGTGTTGGGAATGATCCTGCTTTGGGAAAGGGGTCACAGGCTTGTCTTCTATGTGTCTTGGAGTGACTTTATAATGTATCTCTTATCCTTATTTTATACCAGAAAATGAAATTTGTGCCTTTAAAACTGAACTAGAGAGGAAAGAGAAAAAACCCAGCTAGAAAACAAGCTTTTTCAAAACTGTTCTGTGTTTTGTAGGTCATAGACTTCGGGAATCTTGTCGTTTTCTTCTGGGCTGCCAACGCTGAGGTTTTTTCTTTGGCCTGGGAGTTTTTCCCGGACTTGGGTGACTTTATTTTTCCCTTGGGAAGGAAACAGGGCATTGGACTTTCTGTTTTTTCCAGGATTTCTTTTGTTGTTTTTTTTTCCTTTTTTTTTTCATATTTTTTTTTCTTCTCTGCTGGACTCTGCTAGAACACCTGGACAGCAAGGCTTCACTGGACTGTTCCACTGGCCTGGACCCCTGGGAGACGCCCCACACTGACTCTGATAAAAAGAGGAGAGAGGGACCGAAGGACATTTATAACATGATCCTTGGATATGATTCAGAGTTGTTTTTTTTTTTTCTCCTTTTATCATTGGCTTCGTCATTCTTAGTATATTTGTCAATAAATAATTTTTTTCTTCACTTCTCTTTGAGTAATTTTCTTCCCTTTTTCTTTTGATCCGGTGGGTAAGGGTGAAATTAAAATTTGTATCAAACTTATACACTATGGGAATAGAAGAACAAACGAACATTAAATTAGGGTGTTGTAGTGGCTCCTTGATAAGGCACCTAACATCTAGCACCTCTCATCTGGAAATGCCTCCTCAGGTTTGGCCTTTTTCCATATCGTCTGCCTGCCTGGGTATCTTCATCTATTGAGTCACCCTTGGGGAGCACTGTGCCTTTTCCTTCTCTCCTAAGAAAGTGAAACTTCCACCTTCCTAAGAAAGGGAAACGGCTATATGGATCTTCCCTGTACATTCAATCTGGCTGGAAGATTGAATCTGTCCCTGCAGGATGTTTCTGTACTTTAGCCAGTGAGGAACTGTATACACAGCTGTGCCTCCACCCTTCCTTCCTCTTTCCTCAACCCATATTTTCACTTCCATCATGATCCTACCTCCTGAAGCAAATACATACTTCACACCGAAAACAAAGGTTGAACTGTTTTTGGCAGTCTCTGACTGGATGCTTTGCCTAACCCTGTGCAGCTCTCAATCTCTTTCACTTTTCACTTCCAGCATGAGTGTTTGGATCAATTAGTACTGATGTTACTTGCCCTGGAGTGACAGTCAGAGCAAGTGCTTAGCATGTTCCCCTGGGCATTCATATTTTTAGCCCCTCCTCAGTCACCTACACTGTCACCAGCAGCCACAGACCTGGCATCTGAAACAGCCACAGCAGCAGCTTTTCAGAAGAGACTGCATCAGCTAAGGTTGTCTCTTTTCTCCCTGATGCTTTTTGTCCCTGCTGACGAGCAGGCTGATCAAATGCTGCAGCACCTTTTTTTTCAAATGGTTTTTTTTTGAAGTGGAAGCTGACACAGTTTCAGGGATTGTTTCTTCCAAAATTATTCAAATAATTTTGAATAATCTTGCCTTCAAATCAGACCTGTAGAATGAACCTCTCTGTTAAATTCCCTGTATGTATGCTGGATTTGATTTGCTTGACTGACAAAGTTGCACGTGGCTTGGCCTATTCCTCGTGCAACTATCAGTTTTGTGAAAAATCGTGTAATCATAGAATCATTACGGTTGGAAAAGACCTTTAAGATTGTTAAGCCCAGTCATAAGTCTAATAGTGCCAAGTCCAACACTAAACCATGTCCATAATGACCGTGCAGCCAATTTTGAAAATGTTACATTTCTAGAATTAGGAATAAATTAATATGAAAACCCATTGCACCATTGAAATCAAAACTGAGGGACAATCTGGGCTTTGTTTCTGACTTAAAAGGACTCACTTCGCATAAACTTTGTAATTGCTCCAAATCTGTGGCAAGTTTGTTTCAGTTCAGTCTTACTGTTCCTTCTCCAAGGGTGCAATAGATGCATTTCCCAAGGAAAAAGATTGCATCATTTTCCAGCTAAATCCTCAGGTTGCTAATCATCTGAGGTATCTATATAACTTATAGTGGCCTGGTCCTGGACCCTGCAGACTTCAGATATAAATTAGAGTAGAGCTTCAGCACTGCTTGTACATCTCTTACTTACACATGTGTGTGGCAATATATGATAGGGTTGCTTAACAAAACACACTTAGTTATTGGCACACTGAGCTTGACCGAGAAGCTGGAAAAGGAAAATCCATATNGGGGACAGATAAAAATTAATAGTCACCACTCAAATTCCAGAGCAATCTCAGCTACTATAAAATCAAAATGGTGGGCTGTGAGCTCCTGTATCCCTTGTGCAATTACTTTTGTCTTCTCTGGTCTCTAGGTGCCCTCCCTCCAGCTGGGGATTTCTGTGTGCAAGTGGCTAATAGCCATTCTGGGCTGGACTAGAGGCTCCAGGAGAGGGATGTGGAACAGAGGACTGTACCACCTTGGCAGAGCTTGTCCTGATCACCCTCCCCCCTTCCCTCCCTCCACCATAATTTAGTTGTTTTGAGCCAGCAATATTTTTTTCCAATTTCTCATAGGGAGAACTCAACACCATGCTATCACTTGGTCTGGATACACCATACAGCCTGAACTGCAAGCTCAGAAAGCCAGGAAACTCTAGAGAGTGAAAAACCTGGAGTAGAAACTCTCCAACTACACCTTTTACTCTAAATCACATTTTTATTATAACCTGTGAGACCAGCTGGAAATAGGGAAATTGTGATGTTGTGCATTGTCTAGATATTTGCTTTCTGATCAAAACCCAACCAGCTCCACCTACCTGCTCAATGAATGTAGCAGAGATTTCAGAAATCATAATGGGTTCTGGCTGTGGAATGAAGTATATAACAGGTATTAGTGTCACAAGCCCTCTTATTAAGGTGTCTCATTAGGCTCTTGGGTATATATGTAATTTAGGATCAAGTTCTTAAATGTGAATTGGGCCCTACACACACAGGTAGCGTTTGTCCTTCCCTAATCTGTTAACTAGGTGCTTCAGGAAGAATTTTCCAAAGTATGTTGATGACTGGCTCAGGTAATTAGGTCTAGAACTATAAGTTGTTTAGACCTCTATCTTCTACCAGGCTTAAATTAGGTTTGTAATTACCCCTGTGTAGTTAAGGAAGCCTCTTTTGAGCATGTTATTTGTTAAATTCTGGGGCACCTTTGTATCTGTTTATGCCCTTACACATATTTCAATTAGGGTTTTATGTGCGGTATCATCTGGAAAATGACAGATATTATTTCACTTTACGAAAGAGGCAGTGAGCCTCTTAAGTTACGACTATACTAGTGGACTAAACAATGTTTGGAATGGTTCCCACATGTGACTATGTATTCTCTGTCCCCAGCCTGGTTTTGGTCCATGTTGGCTAACTCATTCCCAAACATTTCATGAGAGCTCCTGGAGCCATTTCTGACTGTGCAACTGTTAGGCTTGGCCACTTTGATCTAAATCTAAGCATATCTGCAGGCATAGATACAGCCTACTCTATGTAGGTTGGCCTTGAAGGCAGGAAAAATTTTATTTACTGATGAAGAATGGTACCCTTATTTTCCAGCAGTCACCATTTCAGAAAAGCCTGACACCAGCAAGTTGTGCATGTGTCACACAACTTTTGGCAATATTAAGGTATAAAATGTTTTTTCCAACATCTATTAAAAATGTCATAAAATCTCACAGTCCCACAGAGGCTTAAGTTTTCATGTCCATTAAAACTTAGTGCTATTAGGCATGGTGAGACCATCTAACTTCATTGTCCTCTGTTGTTCTGGGTCAGTAATACAGTGAAGTAAGTATCTTCATGCATTAAGAGCACACTTTGGACAGAATGAGAACTCATTTTTCAGTAAATTCAGATGGCAGGATATGTTTTCTACCAAACAAAGCTTCAGAGATCAGTTCAAAGGAACTGTGCCTTCAGGATGCCCTTATTTCCACTCCCCACGTCCCCCACTCCCATTATGCAAACTTGGCAGACAATTCAAAGAGTTTAACAACAATCCAAGCAATAATTATTATCAACATCAACAACGATAATAATGCTTTTTATAATACCCCAAATAAATGCCTGAAAAAAGCACATGACTTAATTGCAAAACTACTGCTGGTGCAGTGGGACTCCCCCTTCCCTCCTGTCTCAAACTAATGGAGATGACAGTTCCTCTCTTTTTCAATCTAGTTTACAGCATTTTGGTGACTTTTTTGCTATTTTGTTTGCTCATCTTCCCATTTGCCAGATGCCAAAGACAAATTGGCGTTGGGCTGTGTCTGTGTCTCTGTTAGGAAGTAATACAGGCTCACAGACTAGATCTTTACGGTAAAGCAGTTTGATGCTGAGAACATGATGCCTACATTATGCATGTTTTGAAGAAGTAGGAAAGAAGAAGTGGGTAATGTTTTGGACTAACTGTAGTCTGATCCCATGAAGTGGAAGGCCATTAGCTGTCAGGTACATCTTGAAGTGTATCTTCCAGTTTAGTAGTACCCAGGCTGCCTGCTCCGAAACTGTTCAGCCATGTGAACTCAACAGAGAAAGGGGAGATACTCAGGAATTTTTCTGTACGAGTCTCTCCCTGTTCTGAACTAAAGTGCACCTTGTTATCCAGTTGCTGTAAGATAAATACAAAATGAGCACTTTCCAAATGCTACATATTGTTGTGTAGAAAAATAATGTAAGCAAACACCCTGGGTGCAAATCCCATTTATATTTCCTTATATCACCGTTGCTTTCAAAGCTACTCGTGATTGCTGCTGACATACAATGAAAACAAGTCAAAGCAGACTAAAATAAAGCAAATCAAATATCCTTATTAGAAATGAAATTGGAAAAGTCCAAGTTGAATGACTCTCTTGGTAGTGAACTAAGTGCTAATATTACAATTTTAGATTCATTTTTCTGCTTGCTGACAGCTGAGGACTAGAAAAAAAAGCAGGAATAGTATCTTTCTGCAAATCAGCTAAGAGTTGGGCTTGTGAATATGCCACATTTTAAGGGTAGTGTTTACTATCCAAAAGTAAGTGAATCTCCATGAGTTAAGAACATGTCTCTTTACAGTGGACAAATCATTATGTACGATTAGATGCTAGGTGCTGGCTGGAGATGTACACAGCAGTAAACAGATGGCCCAGGTGGCTTGTTTGATCAGGTTAGCTGGTGTGATGGAAAAAACAACTAGGAGTTACCAGCAGTTTGCCCAGGGCTGGGATTTTGTCCCAGTATTAGTAAATCTGTCTAAATGCTGATCTTTCCTTCATGTGGGTTGGTAGAGTTGGACTTCGCAGGTGTCACAGCTGTGAGCTCAGTGATATCCCTGCCTGCTGTGCTTTCTAACAAGTCAGTACTACTGAAAAGGAAAGCAGAGCAAGTTGCTGAGAGAAAGAGGAAGTCACGTTCAACCTAAATCAACCTCCCAAAAACTTCTTCCGTTTGATTTTGTTTAACCCTCATAGAATCAAAGAATCATTAAAGTTGGAAAAGATGCCTGAGAGCATTGAGTCCAACAACTGACCAACACCTGAAAGCTTGCCAGTCATTCTCCCTAAGCCTGCAGTGTTGCATGGGGCTGTTATGACCCAAATGCAGGACCCGAAACTTCACTTTGTTGAACCCCGTGCATTTGACGTCAGACCAACAATCCTGCTGATCTCTCTCCTTACTTCTCCAAGAATCAAAAACTCCATCATCTGACCAGTGCTCCACTGTTTGCAAAGAGCAGGTTCATTGAGAATGAAGCATGACACCTAAGTAACATCTGTCTTCTAGTAAAAAGAAGCCAGCATAAGAGAACTTGATTTTTCATGAAGAAAATATTCCTGATCAATGTAAACACGTATCTCTCGTCCATACACTGATACACTCTGAAAATAATTTCCAGTCATTACCTGGACTTTAGCCACACCTTTGTTCCTTCTATAAAATTTCTAGTTAAAATCACGATCTGGACTATGGCACATAAAGAAAAGAGCAAATCATGGTAAAACCTACTATTTCTACAAGACAAAGAGCAAAAATCTTTCCTGAACTGAGATTAAACAGGTGTTGCCCCTAATATTGCATCCTCTGGTTGTCAAAAGAAATGGAGATATAGCTGTTTTCTCAGTGCTGCTGTTTCTGATGTAAAGTTTGACATTGTGAGATGAAGTGGCTGACAAAGCACTGTCAAAGCCAGAACTTCAGATAGTGTGAACTGGCATCATTTCATTGCCAGATGCAGAGGTGCTAGCTCAGACAAATGCGGAGAATCATTTCCAATTTGCAAACAAAATCAAAAGTCTTCCCTGGTTTAACGACTTCCATTGCCAATGTTAGGGACTTCCCTGAACAATTATTTGAGTATTCTTTGGCTGCCTGTATAAACTGTAGGAAAATAGCCAGAACTGAAAAGTGACATGGCATGATTTTTCTATCAGCTCTTAAGTGGTGTCACTTTGACTTGTGTTTCCTGAGCAATCTCAGCCAGGGAGACATAAAAGGGAACTCACTGGATGTGTAGCAATATAGAGCAATCTCTGCTTGCTCAGAAGACCTGCTCAGCAAGGGACAGGGGATCAGAAGATGCAAGCATGCTCAATCTCCAATTCAGAGGGGGATGAGATGTCAAGTGCAAAAAAATCTTTTAAAATACAGCAAAGGTTTACCTATTCTGCTTAGAATAGTTTAAAGATAAACTTTTTTCCCCTCACTGGATGAGGAACATTTTTTGGATAAACAGTTTATATTTTTCCTTATAAAGTAAACATCACTATGTTTCATGTTTGTATTATCTCTGATCTAAAGACAATTTTCCAGTATGCATACATTTGCCATGATTCATAACACAGCATTTAAAGAATCCTAGTAGTGTCTGATGCATCTACTACTCTAATTTAACAAACTTACTCTCACTAAATTGCATTTCTTTATAGAGGAAGTGAATGGGTGTGTAGTAATTTTAAAAAGGTTCTTGCTATGAAGTCAGGGACTGTTGCCTTGGTGAAATCATGTATTTTAAAACCTGCAACATGGAAAATTGTTTTAGCAGAAAAGGTAATTGACTCAGCTGGTAGTGAATACGGCTGAAACCTGATGGTACTACAAGTATAATTCAAATAAATGTTGAAGTCAAGGCAAGATTGACTTTCAGATTTCTTGTGTTTTGTAAAACAACTGTGCCTTACTTTCATTCTGATGGCAAAGCAACAATGATGTTATTGACATTTTCATATATTTGATCAAATCTGGTATCTTTTGAAACTGAAAAAAAAATCAAGTGTTTTCCAAACCAATCCTCTTTCTGTGAAATCATTCATGACTCAGAACAATTTACAGAAAGTGATGGAAAGAAACTGCTGAAGGCTGTCCTGTGAATGCCAAAGAATGGGGGAAAGCGTCAGCCTTGAAAAGAAAGGCGGGACTCACCAGGTTTTCAGCAGCATCCAAGCCATGTTTAGGCAGATCTTGCTGGCAAGCTGGAGTACAAACGCTTTTTGGGTTGGCTGCAATCCAGTGCCATTGAAAGAAAAGGGACTTCTGCCACCCACTTCCTTCTGCCTTTAGATTTGAGAGGAGAAAACTTGCATAGTTTTCCCCACCTTTATTCTCTTCTGTAAAAAAACCAGCCAAATATCTTTTTTCTTTTTAGAACAAAGAGAAATGCAAAAAACAGGAAAGAACAACTATTAAAAGCTAAACAACAATCAAGGGATATCTGTTATGTTAAATATAACTGCCAGGACCTCCACTTTTGACAGAAAACATCTGATGTCTCTCACACTGTGGGTAAGCAGGTTAAGTTTAGTCACCTATATTCAGAATTTTGTAGCCCAAGGTTCTGCTGGTCATGCAGAACTCTTGTAAAGATAAGTTTGCTTGATACCACTGGTGAATTCCTATCAATATTTTCAGGTCTGTAAATGTGGCAAATATTGTATATAGTTAATATAGACATGTATCTGCGCTCTCATACCTACTGTACTGCAATTGATTTCCACCTTATCAGATCACAGAAAAAGTATGGAAGAAACCAAAGTGTCTGAGTGTTAGAGACTGAATGGGGGAAAGGGAGTTGCTTTCATCACCCTTCATTACAAATTTTACTGCAATACTCCAGAAAGCAATGCTGCCAGAATAAATTAACTGCAGCACATATTAACATGAAGTCTGTAAAACTCACTTATTTACTTCTTGACACATGAATAATGAAGCCCAAAGAAATGTCAGTCAGTCAAATGGCATTTGAAGATAAGTATACCTCTATTGGTTCTGCATTTTTGGTTAAAAACTAGTATTATTTACATCCTACAAGTTAAGTAGTTTTAACTGACTGTTTTTTGTCTGTCCTTTAAAATATTCATTCTAAAAGACAACCACTCTTGATAAGTTGTTCAATTGATCTGACATGCCAGTCTCAGTGTTTGAGAAATTTAACAATCAGCAGAAGTAACGATACTCATCAAGTAATATTATGACAGAGTGTGTAGATGAAAAAAGTATAGGTTGCATCAGCCTTTCACTGAAACCCAAAATTTATTATCTGCTGAAGTACATAGTGCCCATGGTTTGAGATAATTGAAAGGCTGTCAAGCCTTTTTAGGTGAATAAAGTTTTTTAATTTTTAAAAATAATCTCATAATCTGCTTTTTGTATACATTGTTATCTTAATATAAGAATTTAAAACAATTTTTCTAGTATAATTTTGCATATTTCCAAAATGCCCTTAATCCCATTTTTATTTTTCAAAGTATTTAAAATTGTGGAGCTTAACCAATCTCAACATTTATTTCAAGGTTTACTGGGGCAGAAAAACAGTAGGCTCTGTTTTGTAATGCAACAGGGGCTGTGGGAATGTCTAGAATGCTTTTCATAGCTCTTAGTGAGAATAACTACACTTTGCACACTTATGCAGATGCTGAAATAATATAATTCACGTGGGGTTTGGTTTCATTTGTTGTTTTGTTTGTTTGGTTTTTTGTGGGGAGGGGGAACATTTGAGAAATGCTGCTTTCTGGATACACTTCCACTAATCAGGCATCTCCTATCCTTACTCTCAGGTCTTCTATAGGAAAGAACTTCCTGAGTTCCAATAAAATAAATGAAAATAACTCCACTTTCACTAATAGTCTCTTTTGTAGTACTCCTGAAATTTCCCCATGGAAAAATTCTTCATTATTCTGATATAAAGATCCACTAGAGACATGTTTTTTTATCATTAAAAAAAGAAGAGGAGAAAAGTACCAAATCAAAAAGCAGAATTAACTGTGCTTCTTGCAATGTAGGATTTTTCTGCAGATTAACTGATGATTCAGGATCCCGTGGTTTCATCATCCTCAGTCTGAATGAAATAGGAAATGGAAGAAAAAGGGGTTGCTGCAGGTGTGGAGGAAATACTTAGAGAAAACGGTGTATAAAATTCCCTTAAACTAGTAAAAAATCATTTACTGTAGTCAAGCTGTTAATTTCCTTATTTTTCTTTTAAGTTTGGCATGAAAATGAGTATATTATTCTTGCAGAGGGTTTTTCTTTTTTCTCTGTTGTTGTTATTGAGATGAGAATTATCAGATGCAGCTGGGCAATTGCTGTGCTTGGGAAGCTGAGAACAGCAAAGTTGGGAAAGAAGGAAACGATATAGGATGCCAAGAAAAATACATTTCTGTGACACTAATATGTAGATTTTCAACACATTTTGTTCACTTTAGAATAGAAAGAAAAGCAAATCAAAATGCTATGCAAAGACAGATGTTAAATTCTGTATCAGCAAACCATTTTATTCACCTCAAATTGCCTCTGAGAATTTCATCTGAGTATGAAGTCACGCACCTTCAACCGTGAACTGTCAGATAATGGTGCTGATATATGGCTGGATAACTGTCCTGTCCACTCCAGAGGTGGCTTATTTTCAATGGAATGTGAAATGCACCTCATAGGCAGGTCTATACTGCATAATTGTTAAGGCCAGGATACAGGAAAGCATTACTTTCTGAGAAAATATACAATGTCGCCAAGCATTTGTAGACAGCAAGATACTGAAGTAATGATAGAATAGTTATGTATCACTTGCAAAAATTTTCTCTTTGAACATTGTTAGCCATTTAAAATTGTTGAAGCTAAGATATGATTTTTCTTAGGTAATGAAAAAAATCGAGATTCAAATTCATTTGTCTTCATCTCACTCCTCTTTATATATCTACAAAGTAGAGCATAAAGTCTGACCTACAATTGTCTCTCTTTATAATAACTAAAGGAAAATGGACTGAGATGATCTGTCTGGTGTAGATATCCAGCTTAGGATAAAATGAGGCTTTCTAAGCTAAAAGCAAAGAACAGGTGTGATATATGTCCAAAATGCTGAATAGGGTAAAGACGACAACCTATATCTTGGCATATAAAATGAAGATAACAATTGTGGAAATTACACATAGAAAAGCTTTTTGACAAATACGTTGTGAAGAAATATGTACTTCATCAATTCCAGTGAAGTACAATGCAGGGGCTAAATTCCTTGTATTATAGATAATTTTTTGGTGCTAGCTCCTTCTGTATTATTGAAGCTGGCAGGATTTGGGTTAATTTTTCTCCTTTTGGTATCTGTCTCCAAATCTTTCTTTTCCTGGTCTCCTTGGTGTCCTTTACCCACCTCAATAGCTCAATTGCAAGGAATAATGCAAGCATTCTCCTAATACTTGCAAGAGAAGTAATCAACTTGGCATTTTGCACCTAAGTTTTATACTTCTGTTAATTATGAGCTTAAATATCTCTTAGATAGATGTTTAGACAATTAACTCCAGCCATGGTCAACAGCTGCTCCTTGGCCACTTTCTGCATAATTGTCTTGGTTTTAAGATAACGTATTCTGGAGGGTAGGGCCTACTGGAGTAGAAATCCCTCCCTCTAATTTACTATTCAAATTTGAAATCAAGGGACTCTCAGCAAAATATAGAAAAAAGAAAACCAGCTCTTTAATAAGTATATATTTCTATTATAAATATTAATATAAATAAATAACTAACTATATATATGTATGAGTGACAAAACACAGAACACAACAGCATCAACTCAAGAGTAACAGGAACTTGCACTCAGAGAGCACCTCTTCCTTTTCAGCACAGTTATAACTCTGCCCATCAGGGAGCACCAGCATGCCCCTTGGGAGGCAGACTGTAGTTTCACACTGGTGACCAGCAGGGGGAATGAGCATGAGATGACAGCCGGGCAGCAGAGCTGAGTGCAGGGCCATGTGGCAGAGGATGGGGTGGGAGGCATGCACAGGCAGCAGAGGAATTCGGACGTGATCACATGGTGTGGTGGCATGCTGCTGGAGGGATGGTGGCAGTGGAGTGGTGTTCTTGGTTCCCTTTCTCAGAGTGGTGGCAAAGCAGTGGCAGGGACGGGAATGAAGCATGGGTGAGGTACCCACAGGTCTGCTCTCCAGGCAGCTAAAACAGGGAGTGGAATCTCGCTGCTGGGTTTTTGTATTCTCCAATTCCCACGATGTTAATTTTGTTGGGAGTTCCCTTTGTTAGCATGTCCCTGGGCCAGCCTACACTCCTGTGGAGGGGGGCAATTGAGGGTTTGTGTGGTCCTGGCCCCGGCCTCACATGCCTGCCAGTGGCCAAACTGGAGCGTCACCACCTCCCACCGCTTTCCCTCCCACCTTCCTGGCCTTGGGTGCACAGTGGTGTGAAAAACAAAATTAAATAGAAATTAAAAACCATAACAATGATGATAGCATGAGAACATGCTAAAACATACTGAACCATGAATTTTCCATCTCCGTAGGTATTCAGAACTTACTCAAACTTTTCTTTGGCTTAATTGGCTATGACTGAAGGAAAGTGCAGGGAGTGAGAGCCAGCTGTACAGGGAGGTTCTGGAATTCACAAATCTCTACAGCAACTCCTGAGCCTTGGCATGACCTGGAAGCCCTCAGCCAACCAGCAAGGAGAGGGCGGTGGTGGTGGCGTTCAAAGGAGATTTAAATGTCTCCAGGGAAAAAGAGTGACCCATATCACAGTGAACAGGAATGTGGAAAGTCAGTGAGGGTGTGGCACATCAATTTGCACAGACAGAGTGAGCAGGAAGGGCTCCTCACTGACCATCTCAGAGCAGCCAATAGAAGGAGCAAACAGACACAAGAGCAGGTAAGGAAGAACGGAGAGATCCTTTCTGCACAAGTCTTATTAGCATACTAGTTTNGTGAAGTACAATGCAGGGGCTAAATTCCTTGTATTATAGATAATTTTTTGGTGCTAGCTCCTTCTGTATTATTGAAGCTGGCAGGATTTGGGTTAATTTCTCTCCTTTTGGTATCTGTCTCCAAATCTTTCTTTTCCTGGTCTCCTTGGTGTCCTTTACCCACCTCAATAGCTCAATTGCAAGGAATAATGCAAGCATTCTCCTAATACTTGCAAGAGAAGTAATCAACTTGGCATTTTGCACCTAAGTTTTATACTTCTGTTAATTATGAGCTTAAATATCTCTTAGATAGATGTTTAGACAATTAACTCCAGCCATGGTCAACAGCTGCTCCTTGGCCACTTTCTGCATAATTGTCTTGGTTTTAAGATAATGTATTCTGGAGGGTAGGGCCTACTGGAGTAGAAATCCCTCCCTCTAATTTACTATTCAAATTTGAAATCAAGGGACTCTCAGCAAAATATAGAAAAAAGAAAACCAGCTCTTTAATAAGTATATATTTCTATTATAAATATTAATATAAATAAATAACTAACTATATATATGTATGAGTGACAAANCTACAATGTTGACATGCTATAAAGCTCAATTCCTTAGAGCTCTGGGAGTTACTGAACCAGCCATGTCAGAGACCTCCAGACAGACCTGTTAATGGCAGACGCAGCTCTCTAGGTCACAGACTGCCAGGAGTGCCTGATGCCTCTTCATGAGCCTGGGGCAGACAAAGTTATATTTCAGAAGGTGTGCTGTGATTGAAGAGCTGTGTCACCAGGTGAAGGAAATACAGGAAAAAGTGAACAGACTACATAGTATTTTAGCGAATGAGCAGGAGAGAGACCAATTATTTTTAGAGACACTACAATCTCAAGACTCTTGGGAGTTTCTAACCTCCATTGAAAGGAGTTAGTTCAGAGTCTGTTAAAAATGAAGGCTGGAAGGTGGTCACTGCATGTATCAGGAAGAAGGTTTCTCCTCCTTCTCAGAATTTGACTGGTAGGACTGGTACCTTCAACAACAGGTATGAGGCTCTGGAACCAGAAGGTGAGACAACTGACTAGGTGTGTGAATGACCTGGGGTAGTGGGGTTTCCTAAAACAACACCACCTGTATACTCCATCAAGACCTCCTCTGTCAAGAAGAAAAGAAACATAATTGTAATAGAAGACTCCCTTCCAAGGGAACAGAAGGCCCAATACACAGACCAGATCAAACTCACAGGTAAGTCTGCTGTCTCCCAGGTGCTTCGGTAAGGGACATTACTGGAAAACTCTCCACTCTAGTAAGGCCCTCTGATTATTTTCTGCTGTTGGTTGTTTAAACTGGCAGTGACAAAATAACAAAGAGAAGTCTGAGGGCAATCAAAGAGACTTCAAGGCCCTGGGACAATTGGTACAGGAATCAGGAGGACAGGTAGTGATTTACTTTATTCTTCTAGTAGCAAGGAATATTGATAGGAACAGACAGATCCATCACGTCAACAAGGGGCTCTGATGCTGGTGAAAGCAGAAAGATTTTGGGTTTGTTGGCCATGGGACGATCTATTTAACACCTGGTCAACTGACACCTGACGGGGGTTCACCTATCTCAAAGTGGAAAAGGAATTCTACTGGAGGAGCTAACATGGCTCATTGATAGAGCTTTAAACTAACTTAGAAGAGGGAAAGGGACAAAACAGAATCATTAGTGATGAGTGACAGGATGGTGTACCAAAACTTAAGGAAACAAACACTCATGGGATCCTTCAATCTACCTCACAAGGTGTTGACTACAATGTACCACATGTGAAATGTTTCTACACCAGTTCACACAACATGAACAAACCAGAAGAGCTCAAATCTTTGGCCCAGTCCCAGAGATTTGACATCATTGGCATAAATTCAATCTGGTGGGATGAGACCTGTGACTGGAATACCTTGTTGGATGGTTACATGCTTTTCAGGAGGCATAGAGAGAGGAGAAGTGGTGGAGGGGTGGCACTGTATTTTATAGAAGAGTTATAATGTATGCAGCTCATAGTTGGCAGTGGCACAGTGGAGAACCTCTAGGTAAAAATCAAGGGACAAACAAATAATGTGGATGTCATTGTGGGAAACTACTATAGACCTACTATAACCAGGACAATGATGCCAATGAATTATTCTCTGAGGAACTAAGGGACACTTCCAAGTCAATCCTTGTCCTTACAGTGGATTTCAGCTAGCCAGAAATTAACTGCAAGCACCACACAGCTGGTACAACCCAGGCCAGAAGATTCCAAAAAAATCTGGGTAACAACTTTTTGGTACAGGTCTTATGGGACCCAATTTGGAAAGACGTCCTCCTTGATCTTCTGCTTGTCAACAGAACTCGTGAACAAAGTGGAGACTGGCAGCCGTCTTTGCCACAGTGATCACAACATGAGTGAGTTTAAAATCTCTGTTGACAGGAGGAAAAGCACCAGCAAAACCTCAGCTCTGGACATGAGGAGAGCAGGGATTTAGTGCTGGTCACTTTTTAAACGTCATCTCCTGAGGGCATAGGGTCAGGCAATTCCCAAAATGTTAGAAGTCAAGCAGGTGAGGCAGAAGGCTGGCTGAGTAGGGTTGTTCTCTTGGAAATACAGCAAAAAAGGAAGGTGTATGCCCAGGAAAATGGAAGCAAGGTCAAGTGACATGGGAAGAAATCAGAGATGCTTCTTGTTGCTGTAGGGAGAAAATTCGTGCATCCGAAGTTCAGCTGGAGCTGCAGCTGGCCAGAAATGTGCGGGACAATACAAAGAGTTTTTTCAAATATATTAATGTTAATAGGCAGCATAGAAATATCATCACATTACAAGTCAAGGATAGTCACCCCACAAACAGGGACAGAGACAAGGTAGAGGTATTTAACACTTTCTTTGCCTCTGTCTTCAACACAGATGATGGATCAAAGAGGTCTCAGTGCCCTCAGCTGGAGGACCATGACTGTGAGAATGATCAATCCAGTCAACCCTGAAATTATACAATCTGCTGCTCCAGCTAGATCCATAGAGATATATGAGGACTGATGGAATTAATCCAAGAATCCTCAAAGATCCAGCTGATGTCATTGCAAAACCTCTCTTGATGATTTTGAGCAGTCTTGGGAATCCAGAAAGGTCCCAGCTGACTGGAAGCTGGTGACATCAGACTGGGGACCTGGGGGAGCTGTTCACTCCTTCAAAGACTGGGAGGCCCAGCAGAGAGGCCTCAGCAAATTAGACAAATGAGCAATCACCAAGCATATGAAGTCTGACAA
>WEIV01031062.1:19129-67143 GCA_013390005.1 Calyptomena viridis
TCCTCTCCTCTCCTCTCCTCTCCTCTCCTCTCCTCTCTTGCCTTTGTGTGGCCTCATCTTGAATACTGTGTGCAGTTTTGATTACCGCAATATAAGAAAGATATTAAGCTATTAGAGAGTGTCCAAAGGAGGGCAACAAAGATAATGAAGAGCCTCGAGGGGAAGCTGTATGAGGAGAGGCTGAGGTCACTTGGTCTGTTCAGCCCGAAGAAGAGGAGATTGAGGGGAGATCTTATTGCAGTCTACAACTTCCTCAGAAAGGAAACAGTGAATAGACACTGATAAATTGTCTATGGTGACCAGTGACAGAAACAGAGAGAATGGCCTGAAGTTGCATCAGGGGAGGTTTAGGTTGGATACTGTAAAAAGGTTCTTCACCCGGAGGGTGGTTGGGTATTGGAACAGTCTTCCCAGGGAAATGGTCACAGCACCAAGTCTGATGGATTTCAAGAAGCATTTGACAATGTTCTCAGGCATATGATGTGACTCTTGGGGATGGTCCTGTGCAGGGCCAGGAGTTGGACTTGATGATCTTTTTAGGTCCCTTCTAACTCAGCATATTCTATGGTTCTGATTCTGTGATTCTGCGATACATCCTGCACAGGTTCATTTGACCAAATGTAGACATCCGTAGTGCAGATGGCAACAACAAAGCTGGCAACTCTTCTAAGGGTTTACCTCTTCTAGCATACAATTAATCTAATCTTAAATTAGTCATGTAAACTAGGTCAGATAACTCCTGTCTGTAAAGTACCTGTTTCTTTCCATGAACTAGAGAAATTATCTCAGCTGCTGCCTACACCAGCTGTTCTGGCTGGAGAAGCTGGGTTAACAGTTATGTGAGTTCTATTAACTTTTCCTCCTAGGTATGCTCTGGAGAACAACATAGACCTGTGCCTACAGGTGAACAGTATAGATGTTAGATGGGACTGGGCTTGAGAGATCAACAGTGTCAGTAAGTCCATCTTGTTTCTAATACCTTTTGACTGTATTATTTCCTCTTCTCTCCCTTGTCATCTCATTTCTTCACCTGTTCATATTTGACTTTCTTCCTGTTCAAAGAAATGTCATGAAGATTCTCCTAAGTTTCAGGGAAAGAAAAATTAAACTAGTAGTAAATAGAAGATCTGTTCTAAAGAGTTTTAAAACTGCTGATACACAGCAAGCTCTAAAAAAGAAAAACAAATGTAATCATGATGTGTGTAGGAGCTACAAACTTTATTGTTGCTTTGGCTCAAGGTCTTGTGGTTCCCATGAGTCCTCTGCTTTCTCAAAATCATGTCACCATAACCAAACTTACAGCAACCCTAGTTCATCATTACACTAAGAGAAAAAATATTTTTAGGTTTGCAAAAGCTATCTGTATTTTTAAAAAAATTAAATGTCACTTCTTAGATAAATGATTTGAAATTATTAAGTGAGGAGCTTGAATTGCTTATTTCTATTACTATTTTAATGGTTTTAAAACTGCTGTGTTACAAGTCTGCTAAGGGGGGGTCAAAGTGCCTAATCCTCGCACTTTTTATGCTGTGTCCCTTAGGGATCATCTTGTTTGTCTTTTCCTATAACTAGTTGCTGTCATCACTAAAATCCAAGATAAAAGAAGTGTAAGGAAAACAGTTTATTATTTTTTCCCCTCTTGAACTGCTGTGGTTTCCGAAAGAGTAACTTTTTTTTTGTAGGTAACACCAGGGCCCTGTTTGCCCAGTTTTCACTGCTGCATGTTCATTTCTGATACAATGTTCTTCTCTTATTGAGATACAGGGAGTTTTGAGCTAAACCTTGTGTAAAGTAACAAAAGTCTGAATGACTATCAGCAGCCAGCTGGGCCATAGAGAGAAACTTGGTTTTTTCTCTTATGTATGCACAAATGGATTAAATTTGTACAATGAATATAATTAAAAGAAAGTCAGGAAAACAATAAACTAGTGTGTTTAGTCAAAATTCTACACTGTTGCTGTGATTTTAAAATGGTTTCATAAAGAATGAGGCTACTTTTTATGCTCCAGTTATAAAAAACAGGTTTGGTTTTCCTTGGGTATTTTTACACAGAATAGCGTGTAAAGGAGTATGCGTGTATATTTTTGTGGGGTTTTTTTAGAGACCAGCAGGATGATTCACTTCAGCTATCTGTCAAATGATGCTACAAATAGCAAACATTAATAATTTTTTGTTTTTAATAGGTCATGACTGGTATGGTTAGTATAGGCATCAAGAAACACAGTAGCACTAGGGAGTAAACAAATGAGATAATTTCAGAGATAATCAGAGATAATTTCAAAGAATTTTTAACTTAAATCAAGGTAGAAAAAGTACATGTTATTGCCTTCATTTTGCTGATGAATAGGCCTACAAGTTTAGCAGGATATCTGCTTTAGACCTTGCTCTTATGTCTTCCCCACAAACTGCATCCTCTTCCTTTGTGTCTGGACAGCTCTCTTATGGGGAGAGATCTGGGCCACAGTGTAGGGAGAGGGCTAAGACTCTTTGAGCTGCTACTTCCTGGTAATCTCAATGCCACTTACTGGGAGAAAGACCACCTGTCTGTTCAGCCCACTGCTAGAGGTACAACTACAATGAGAGCTGAACTATGCGAGTGTGACGGTGCTTTTACTTTCATATATACTCTCTGTAAATAGACTGTTCTAGTCTCTCCCCCCCTTCCCACTTGGTTGCTCCTGACAATGTTATCCCTGCCTATAGTTGTATCCCCTCCTCGGACCCCTCCTCCCCTATTCCATATTTGTATCCCAGCTCCCCCCTTCTTCTAGTCCTTTCCCTATCAATCCAAAGTTACTCGGTCCTGGATAGGGTTGAGTAGAAGGCCTCTGGCTTCTGCCCCTGTCTGTTACCTCCAGATCCCACCTTCCCTTGTCCCTAGTTGGTGTTTTACTTTTCCCCACCCCTCAATTACACCCCCTAGAAAAGGTCAAGCCCGAGGGTCCTGGGTGCTCTCTGCAGTAGGCTCCCACTGGGACCAAACCCCCAGTAAACTGAACTCTGTTCTACCTACTCAGAGAGACATTTTCTGCTTCCTTTAGCAAGCAGTGGCTACAGGTCCTTCATCCTGGAGTGCTGTTTAGGTAAAGGGCGAACTGACCACACTCAAGAAGCCTCTTGCGAGGTGTGTGGCAGGGTGTACCACCTAACTAGTGGCTCCAGAGTCGCCAGAGTGCCCGAGCTCTTCTGTGGAGAGCCGTTTGGTGCTCTGGTGCCCAGACATCTGCCCCGAGGCCCTCAAAGGTGGCTGCGAGTGAGCCTGGGCTAAAGCAGGGTCTGAGGAGAAACCACCAGAGAAGGCACGGTAGCATGCGAGACTATCCCGTTGTGTTCTTTGGACATATGGGCCATACCCCTGATCACCAAGGTATTGCCTAAGACATGAGGAAGGAAGGGATTCTGAATTATTGACAGAGGCAAACCTGACTTTCAAAAACCAACCAAGCAAGGCTGTAAAGAAATTCTCCTGTCCAAGTGAGATTTACCTCCAACTCCATTTTAACTATGCTGTCCAAGACACAGCAGGGGTAGAGTAAGCTGACTGGAAATACCTCTTCGAGGTCTGCACTGGCACTGGGAGTGCTGGAGCAAAAACAAAAATATAAAGAAGTTGTATTAATTTCAAGATTGATTAGGCATAGAAGACCTGCTTCTGTTTCCAGTAAAGTTTAACTGTCACTGATTGTAAAATTCTCATTGGTCACAGGAATGCAGGATCAGTCAATGAAGAAAGAATAACTAATGCTCTGTATGAAAAAAGTTATTATTGAGCCAGACTTTTTTTTTCCGATTGTTAAAGGGATTATTTTCTAAATTCTCAGTGTGTCAGATACAAAGCTTCAATAAGACAATTTACCTGAATATAGTTGCCATGTAATCACAAGTTTACCAGGTTTGGGGCCTGAAGCTATCCAATATTTTAATGTGGATGTCTGTAAAATACCATGGAGTCTTCCATCAAGTGTCTAGTCTAACATATCTGCTTTCATGAGAGTGGCCTAAGGCAAGTATGAAGAATTAGAACTACATTACAAAAATCTGACCAAACAATATTTCAGCGAGGAGCTCCTGATTCAGTTCCTCACATGTTTTGCATTTATTAGAGGGCTCATGTGCAGCATAAAGGCAGTAAAAAATCTATCTGTCAATATCTTTCTGCTTATTTGACATTTAAAGACTCTCCTGTTCCATTATCTTTGCTTTACTTCATGACATTTTTATCAACTTCAGCATTAACGTGGCAGATTTTACAACTAATACACTTAAAAGGTACAAAGATGTCAGGAACATCAATTATAAAAAAATTACAGCTCCTGCTTTATCTCAGAGGTAATTAAATGTGCTGTAATAATTAGCCTAGATTCATTAGATTCATTCTCTCATGACCTCCTCAGTTTGGATTATTGTAATTCTTGGTATGTCTGTCTGCCAAGGCAATGCATTGGCAGCCTTGAATACAATCAAAAGGCGGAGGTAAGAGGACCATTAAAAATGAAATTATTTAGAGCCTTTATAATTCACTGCAAATGAGTTTGCTATTACTTGTTCATGATAATTTTGCCATAATTCCTTGATGTTTTGTGAGTAAGGACCACTATGCTTCCAGGTTGTTGTCACTTTTGGCATTGTTGGTTAACTGGTGTTGACCATTGTTCAGAGTGGAATGGCTTGGAGTGACAGATCTGATTTGTACAGTGGCATGCCAAGCATTCTTATGGATGATATAAAAGGCATGCATGTATCTTGGCTGCATTCATTTTGCTTGTACTATGACCCTATTATTTGGAGATCAGAACTAGAGATGGTTTGAATTTAGTAATAGAAGGAGTAAATGGAGAGGTTAAGTGTGTGGAAAGCGAAAGTGTTCCATGCAGACTGTAAGGAAAGGACACCCAAGAAGGAAAACCATGTGATAATCAGACAATAGATATAGGACTAGCATTATGTTAAATGGTATTTAAGTAAGTAAAATGTAGCTTCTTAGGCATCATCAAATGTGGTTTTATTAAGTTTCTATATCCCTTCAAATTTCTTGATTACTCCCTGACTTGAGGGGCATAGCTTTTGCAGAACTCCTCAGACTGAAAGACAGCTTGGCCTCCAAAAATCACATGTAAAACTTATCTGTTGGTGGTATTTTTGTCTGAGAATCAAATGTCAGTCTATTATTAAAATTGTCCAAGCAGTTCCTGTGGTTGGGTAGACATTGCCTATGGCATGAAGTGTCATGTCACAGAGAACTTTCTGAGTTCACTCTCATTCTAATCAGGTACCTGTGCTTTAGATCTTAGCAGTTAAAGAACAATGTTAGTAGAACAGAAAATTACATTAGCTTTGATGTGTAGTTTCAAGATATTCTCCCTAGACAAGAGCAAAACTATTTAATCTTTGGGGAAAAAAGCCTCATCAGATGTCAATTGAAAAAAAATCCCGAAACTCACAAAAAATTTATTTTTTATTGTTATAAACATATCTTTGTATCAGATGTACTTTGGAATCTTATCAGAGATGAAGCCAGATCTGGTTTTCTCTAAGACACAAAGTGACATTGTCATGAATGGCATTTGGAGCAAGAGCAATCCAAAGGAGATGAAAATAAAATGTTGCATGCCTCAAATATGGTCCATCCTAGGGCTGTCAGTAAAATGCAAGCATTATCTCTGTCCTGCTAAGAACTGATGGAAGAGCTAGAAATCCAAGTCCTTTGAATCTCCAGAGAAAGTAAAAATTTTCCTTCTTGTTATGGTGTGTCCCAGAAGGCAAAGGTAACCCAAATTCTTGTTAATAGATCCCTTGAGGTAGATTAGAGTGAAATGACACTGAAAATATTTGTAAATATATATACATAGGGTTTGTTTTAGAACAATTTGGTTGCAAAGGAAAACAGATATGTAGCCATTTTCATTGTCTATAGTAATACAGCAGTGTAAAAGCCTAAAAGTAATACTTAAGAAAACATATAAGAAAAAGAAAGAGAAAGAAAGGATAAGAGTAGAAAAGTATATAGTTGCCATCCTTTGGATCCAGCAATGGGACTTGGTAGTTGCAATTTTGATGTCTGTTGATTGATGGTCACAGTCCTGTCAAAGTGATGGCCTTGATCTGTCAGGGTGGGGGAAGTCCACAAAACTCAGAGATTTTGTGAGTAATATACGCTCAGATTCAGGTAAGAATGCCTAGTACTTCCCCTCATGTGGTGTGTTTTACACTGGATGACATAATAGTGTGAGTCATGGGATACTTTGGGAGTCTTTGATAGTCTTAGTTGTTACAGCTGCCTATTATGTCAGTGCAATTGAGTCCATTACGGCCCATGATGTCCCATCAGCAAAGATGATGGGCTACATGAGAATGTCTCAGTGCTTTCTTGGAGTTATCACAGCTGAGTCACTTGTGTAAGGAAAAAGAAACGCTACCCCACCAACAGGGTTTGCCTCTTTCCTTATCTTGTTAAACACCCAGCTTGTAGCCTAAAGTGTCAGGTGTGCACGGTGTTACCAAAGCACCCTGCTGATGGTTTGAGCGATTAACATTAACAGCTGAATCTCTCATGGGAGGGGGAGAGTGTGCAAATGAGTCTGTGAGCTGTGGCCTACTCCCAGCATTGTTTACTTCTCCTTAAACCTGAGGTGAGGCTGAATTTACAGTCCAACCTGCTGNTACAGTCAAATCTGCTGAAATCCAGGAGGCATATTGGGTGGGAAGTGGGCTTTGGTGATCTTAACCATGTTTAAACCATTAACCATTTCAGTCTCACACCTCTGATGCTTTTGCATGTCTAAAGCTTCTAAAATAAAATAAAAATATAAAAACTAAACCCAGATCATACACATTAAAAAAATCTAATATGGAGAGAGATAGTGGAGCAGTCCACAGCAGTGTCTTTGGACCTGATATGGCCATCTTTACACTTATGGAATAGCCACCTTACTCAGACAGTAATCTCATTAAAATTTATGAGTGTTCCCACAGTATCATTCCAGTTAATTATCTGCACATTGAAACTGGCCATTGCATTCAGAGAAAACAGAGAGCTGCCTATGGGAACTCAGAAGGATACCCAGCATAACCACATGGGTTTAAAGAGCACTTTCAGGGCTACATTTGAACATATCCATTTGCTTGGGCAACAGCTGTGCCTACAAAATGAATAAACAGCGTAAAACTGTGCTGTCTGTCGTGTACTACTTTTAACTCAGGTCCAAATGTACAAGTGTATGTGTAGATGGTGCTCCTTAAAAACAGAGAACTGTCGTTTAACAGAGTAATGGGTTGACCTTGAGTGGATGCTAAGTGCCCACACGGTCTCTCATTCCTCTCCTTTTCCCAGTCAGGCAGGGGGAAAAAGGGAATAAGATGAAAACGACTTATACATTTTGAGATAAGGCAATTTACTATAAGCAGAAAACTTGCACGTGCAAAAAGCAAAGCAGAAAAGTCTTATCTCTACTTCCCATTCATGACGAGTCAGTTCGCATCCCGAGAAGTAGGGCTTCTACACACTAGGTTGTTTTTTTCAGTGGGCAGCCATTGGAAACAACCAATTCCCCCATCCTCCTGCTCCTTTCTTTAGCTTTATATCTGAGCTGACATCATATGGAATGGAATATCCATTTGATCAATCTGGGTCAACTGGCCTGCTTGTGTCCCCTCCCAAAATCTTGCCCTTGCCTGACATTGCACTCACAGCAGTCAAAACAGTGGAGTGTTATCTCATAGCACTGTTAAGGCTGCTATGGGGCTCAGACAGATCTGGTACAAACAGTTTGGCCCTATTTGTGTGTGCCTGATTTGCTGTCATCAGCAGAACAACATCCATGAGAAACACCCTGTTTTTGGACCTTACACTGGGATAAAACAGATATAATTTAATTAACTTGTATCAACAAAAAGGGTAGATTATATTAATTCCTGTAATAATTCCCATATCAATTAAATGCATATTATTAAATAGTTTCTTAATAGAAAGCCAGTGTCTCATTAATCTTGAACGTACCAACCTGAGAACTCTAGGGATATCACATGATAATGAAAATTTGAGGAAAGTCATATACAGCCCGCTGAAATGATTCTACATCCTAGTTTAGATATAAATAGAGTACATACCTTTCTCAGCAGGTGGGCATATGAACATGGGAAAGAATTATTTATTAATGAGTAATATAATGCAAGAAAATTATGATTAACTATATTCTATGTTTGCTTCCTAAGATAACAAACTCAGAGTAATTTAAAGGCCAAAACATCTCTACTTATCTAAGTCAGTCTTTATATCTTCAGACAGGTGACTTCTGGGCTCAAGATGGCAAGAAATTGGTCCTCATACATCCCTACTCACTTCAAATAAAACACTAAAATAATAACCAGAAATGATTTTTCCTGCTGTGATGTCAATTTTACCTTTTTGTACATTTTTCATTGAGCAACCTATATAGTACTGTGTTACTCAGTGTAACAGGCACCAATTCCAAAATCTGTTTGCATAGAATTCATGCTTATGCAGATAAAAGCCTCTGTTCCACTAAGTAAATCCAATTTCTAAGGAGAAAAGGAATCCTATTTTTCGGTTCCAGCCATTGGGAATCCTCAAAAGTGAGTTTGCATGTGATAGTTCATTTATAGGTGGGTGTCTTTTGAAAGCAAAGAAAAGTTTCCCACTCAATTCACTGGGCTTTGTTTCAAGGTCAAAATGAGAAAAAGCTTCAGATGGTAAAGACAGAAAAGACCGCAGTGGTCACACATCTTGACTTATATGTGCAAGACATAATTCCACCAAGTAGCAGATATATTGAGACCACTTCTGATTAAGGCACTTCCCATCTTTGAAAAAGACAACTTTAGTATAAAGAACTTGAATGATAAAGAACATATACTAAATATGGTATTATAGAGGCATTGTTAATTAACTTCTAGTAAAAAATGGGCACTTTTTTCCCAGTCTGATTTTGTCCACTATTATCCAATCTCATTATGTCTCATAATGTATAATTTTTCAAAGAGATAACAAGTACCATAGTCATGCTGCTAGCATACTGCATTCCTACCCAGTGATGGATCTGGCAGTGTGAATATCAGGAATAGACAAGAAAGAGTAAAACTCTGTTTCATTTCTCAAAAATATTTTACTGGTGTACTTTGTGTAATGCAATCAGTTCAGTCATTTGAAGAAGATGACTCTTTAAGGGCACAGGTAAAGAGTTCTGTGAATAAACTGCAAATGAACAATTGATGCGGAAGACAAGTAATGCATAGAAACTCTGCCCTGCATTAATCAGAGTGCTGCTAGGTGTCCATAAAGTCACTCTTGTCTCAAAGCAGGACTAAGATCAAATCAGGCTTTACTTTTTAAGTCTCTCATTTGGTTGAGAAGAAAATGTACTTTAATTTTGCCTCAGACATTGCCTCTCTGCATGCTTGTATTACTGGTCTTACTTTGGACATAACCATACAGAGTGACTGATACTTATGACTACTAAATGTGAACTATTGTCAGAGTCTGATGCAACCTCTATTGAAACTGATGAGGTTTTCCACTAGGAATATAACAGGATTGTGAGGACCAGATCCTTGACAATATTCAGATGCCTAGCAGAGTATTGGCTAAGTGGAAGGTAAATTGTCTGTGAATTTTACTTCACATTAAGGCTATGGGTTCAGCTCTGCTGACTTGCAGTGTCACTGCTGTAGGTGACTGCATCTCACTCTAGAGCAAATATCTACATCTGATGTAGGAACCACACTGTAATCCTCACTGAGTTTGTTGATTATTTTTATCCATTTGCTATAGTCAGAACCTATACGCCCAGTTCAGCTACAGATACTTGCATTGGAGATACCTGAAGTTAGATGGATTGACTCCTACCCTGGGTACCTAGTTGCTTTTGATGGTCTCTCTAAGCACTGGCAGACAGACCAAGGTGTCCCCATTAAATTTATCACAACAGAAGGTAGGGGCTTAAATGCCTGTTAGGTTATGGGCTTAAATGATTAAATATCTGTATAAACCTTACCCACAATGCAACTCACCTGCAAAGGGTGACTTAGATAACCAAAGGCATGAATCTTTCAAAAGTTATTTCTTTCTCTCCTCTTACATCATAGAATGTGACTGCCTGAAGCTGGAGGTATGAATTCTTGCTATAACACTTGAAGTTTTGTATTCATGTGTATATATGTCATCACAGCAGTGCCTACTTTGTACTTTAATTGAGCATTTGCATCACCAAACTATGTATACATGTATATATATGCATTCTATAAAGGCACTAAATAGGCAATATATATTGTTTTACACAGTTGTGAATGAAAAAGCCCCAATAAATATTAACCAACGAAATGTGCTAAGTTCAGCTTTAATGCTTCCTGGTTTCTACTATTTAATAACATATAGCCGGTTATCACTAATTCTCCCTTCATTAATATATAAACTGAAATACTGTAGTTGTATTAATTGTATAATTATTACTATAGGCATTTTGAACAACATATTCTACAGAGAAGATGTTTTTAAATAAAACTCAATAATAGCAAGCATATAATGAATGTTTGTTTTATTACCAATTTGGATGTGTCTAGCCCTTATATGAAAATATCCCTGCCACTGTAATACTGAACTCTGTAAAAGGATTGCTAAAAATTAAGAGACTTCATTCTCCTCTACAGCCTTGTTGTAGCAAAGAAGTTTCAGTCTTCTGACTTCCGTGATGCTGATAGAAATATATTTGTAGTCTAAATATGCCAGGAAAGTGTTCCAGTAGAGATTATGGGGTAGCTAGCTTGCCACTGTGATTTGGTTAATTCAAAGAGGTGCTTGAAAGAGACATTTAATCTGCAATGGACAGAAGCTGCAACGCTGATACTGAAAATGACATTTAGCAACAATTTCTGATGGGTTTTTCTGCAAGTGACTCGGGAAAAGCATCTCCCTGATACCAGTGATGGAGTTAAGCTTCTGAATTTAACATACAAAGATGGTGGAAGGAGAGCTATATTTAGATGAAAGGGATTCACTTCTTTCTAATACCATGAAAACAGAAAATCTGAGGTTCTTCGTTTCAGTCTTGACTGAAAATGGTTGACGCCAATTTTTTCGATTTCACTGACCTCTCTGGAGACCAGTAAAAAGGCTGCCTAAAGATCAAAGGTCCAGAATTAAATGATATTTACATGTGTAACAGCCAATTATTTCACAGACTGATTAAGCTGATTTTAATTGAAAATTAAGATGCGAAATACTTTTAAGGATCTCAGCTTAAGTGATTTAAAAAAACCCAAACAACTTTAGGACTTCATGCTTCCTTTTTTTCTTAAATGTTCGAGTGAATGGTTGTATTACTCTTGCATTAAGACAAACCTCGTCATCTCACTGTGTGTTCATCAAGGGCCAAGGCAGTTCCTAGACATCCAAAAGGGTAAACTTTTCACTGGCTTGAAGTCCAACCAAAGTTGTTGAACTACTGGCTTCAGATCCTACATCTGGTTCCACTTTCTTCACCCTGATCCTGTTTACCATGAAATCTATCTCATTAGTTACCTTGCAAAACTAAGGAAAATGCATCCCCTGGTTAACTTCATCTGCCCTGAAATTCCCATGGGACATTAATGTAAGTTCGATTGTGGACAGTGATAAAGTATGAAGAAAGGATTTATATAGAAGAGGCAGTTAAAAATTCACAGTAACTTTAGTGTAAATAGATTTTATAGAATTCATACATACCAAAGCAAACCTGAGGTACTCTTGCTAATAATCCCCTTTGAAGTTAGACATAAGATAGTAGGTACAGCATACATTTTATTGAGATATCTAGATAACCTCAAGAAAAAAAAGAAAGACAAAGTAGGGTAAAAAGTTACAAAAGACAGGGGAAAAGGGACTCAAAGTCACTGTGACACACAGAGGATGTGTGTTTGGTTTGCTTTTCAATGAGGCTTGCAGATAGGAAAGATTTCTACATGCACAGAAAGGAGGAAGGGCAGGGGATAGAAGTAAATTTGAGTGAGTTAGATTTTCAAGAAGTAAAGCAATTTCTGTCCAGGCAAAAACAGACAGAAATGAAGATTGATAATGCAGAAATAGAAGCAGGAGCACAGTGCAGAAAGATAGTTATGGATGGTTAAAAGTTTCTAACTAGTTACCTATGTCTGTTGCCTTGGAAGTGTATTTTAGAGCCTTAAGCACGTGTTTGATTTTAATGAGATTTAGCTCAGGCTAAATGGTAGGCATGGTGCAAGGACATTGCTGAAGCAGGATCAAAGAGAGAAAACTGTAATTTGATTTAAGTGTGGTGATTTTTTTTCCTTATTCTTTTGAACATATGAGAATAATTTCCAAATTTTTGTCAGTGCTAACAGTTTAGTATGAAGATAAAAAACTACACTGACTACAACCTTCCTGGTCTGGGTTTCTACATGGGGACATGAGATCAGAATCAGAGGTTAGTTATTAAAGTTTGGAAATGAAGAAGCAGCAAAAGCAAACACTGTCACAAATTGGATGAGAAATCTGAAGGAAGGGGATTGAAATGATGATGGTAAAAGAGGGACAGAAGCAGTGCAAGAAGAGATTTTCAATGCATAGGAACATTAAAAATGAACGTATTATAAACAGTCCAGATACAAAGATAAAAATAAAATCTAGGAAAGAGTCAGAGAAGAGATAGGGATTAAATTTTACCAAGAGTGGAGAGAGGAAAATATAAGCTGATAGTGGACAATGAGGATGTGTATGGGACTGGCATGACAAGGTTTTGGTAGTGGGAAGACTGCAGGGGTGATATTTCTGAGAAACTGCCAGAAACATCCCATGTCTGACAAATCCAATGCCAGCTGGCTCCAAGACTGACCCACTGCTGGCCAAGGCAGTGCCTCGCTGGCAATAGTATTGCCATCGCTGGCAATAGTAGTGCCTCTGGGGTAACAGCTTTAAGAAGGGGGAAAAAGCCTGCTGTGACACAGCAGTCAGAGGAAGGAATGAGAATGTGTGAGAGAAACATCTCTCCGGACATCAAGGTGAGCAAAGAAGCAGTGGCAGGAGGTGCTCAACAACACTCCAGCTGTAAACTACAGTGAATACATATGTAAAATATTATATGTTTACCAGTAGCTGTGCAGTCAATACATCATAGCCCTTGTGAAAAATAAACACAAAGTGTAATTACGCAGACTGTCAAGATACATATTTGGCTCCTATAAGCATTTGAGTTCTTATAAATGCTATTACTCACTCTGCAGAGGTGCCCAGGTAAGAAATGTCTTACAGATCTTATGTAAACGTACTCAGCTAGACTTGCAGTTTTCCAGTTATTGCTCGCACAAATGGTAATGTTTTAAAGCTAATGAACCTTATTTGAGCTTTTCCCTGGAAGGTGGAGGAGAAGAGAGCTTGCAGTGGTCTGCCCAGGCGACCTATGGAAGGAGAGTTTTGCTAACCTGCCATTGGCTAGAACTCCTTAGGAAGAATTGCTGAGAAAATTGCGCAAAGAGCTTGGCTGGAATGTTTGATTACAAGGCAAAATAGATGATCTTACTCTGACTCACTCTGCAGGGCTTCATCCCTTTAAATTTATTTCTGTAAACTATATCCTGAGCATAGGCACAATAGACAGGTAATTTAGGTAATCAGAGTCATCTTGATTGGACTAGGCAAGGGCATTTGAAGTATTGATTGTAGCCTCTGTGTTATACAATTAAAGCCAGTAGGCAGAATCCATCCATAAATCTTGGGTGAACTGGAACCATTCTTCTGCCCTTGCTTGAGGATATACACAGCTTCTTAATGTACCAACACTATCTTAACATGGCATTTTGCTGTCAATAGATAATTAGCTGCTGCTAGTGTTGTCCATGTAAGAGCCTTCCTCTAAAGAAAATATTCTACTACTGAAATCAAGATAACAAACCCCCCTATCTAGTAATACCCACCTTTCTGTGGGTCAGTGGTAAGGTCACTGTCTTGTAATAAAATATGCATTTCATTACATTTGATGAGATACATGCATTAATTTCTGAGGCAGCAGTGGACACTTTGTGATGACATCTATTCATTTCATTGCTTTTAGGTGCTTGTGCTTTGTTAGTAGGGAAATAGGTAACTAAATTGGGTTTTGAAATTGGGTTTTACATATATTGCAAATGCATTCTTTAATACATTTACACTTGACACTGGAAGGCTGGGAAGACAAAAGCTCTGTCTAGATTGTTGTCTGAAGCATAGCACCTTCACAATGCAAACCCAAACAGAAAGCCAAGGGGTTCAAGGCAATCATATGGGGAAAAAATATATTAATCTTTTCTTTAGAGACTTAAGTGTACAGCCTATACTGGTCGTGTGGTCTCACTTTGTTGGAACTGTGGAGCAGACTAGGCACTATGCATCCTACTTACCTCAGACAATGAGCTAGGCAGCAAGGTTGGACAATAGTGAGTGAGGCTCAGCTGTGCCAAAGTGTACACGTTTCCTGCACGCAGCAGGAACAAGTAATATTTTCTACAGTGACTTAATTGACCTGTATATAAAAAGTGTGCTGTCTCGATTAAGAGGCTAAAAGAGCTCTTTTGAGAACAACTCTGCATTTATTTTGCTTTCTGCTAGGTTCATAACTATGAAACTTCGTTTCATAAACCCACAAACATATGGCTACAATTTAGCTTTTTTAGTACAATTTATGTTTTCTTTGTGTAAATTGTCCCTGGTAAACATTACAAACACTGTATAAATACCCTGGCCTGGATCCAAAAAGATGGATTTCTGGAAGAGGAAAGAGTAGAAGAATGAGCTAAGGAATCCTTTTTTGCTTTTGTGACCATCATACTGTATTGTAAATGTGCATGGTAAGTTGCCAAAACTGTTGGTGCTCCTGTTCAGCTCCCAGAATTAATGTCAGAGCTGCAGTATGTACTGACGTAGGGTGCTTGGTTTCTTGTAGGGGACTTAACCTTACACATATGTATATATGGAGAGCTCACACCTAAATGCTTTTGGGGATGTGACCATACAAGTCATATGATGAAAAAATACTGTTTGCATCTCCTGGATCCATTAGGAATTAAGGAAGAATGAGAGGAAGGGATTTCTTTCAAGGTCATGTAAGGAATTTTTGTGGGCAGACAGAGAAATTAAACCTGTATCTCTATTCCAGGATCCAGACCAAAGTGTGTGAAAGGAGGTCAGCACATCTGTGCTTGAATCTGTTGCCCACATGTATAGGTGCAGTACTGTATAAGGTATAGTAGCATCCTCCTCAACTCTCAGCTGGGACTCCTCCTGGGAGGATTTCTATGTGGATATCCACAGGTGTCTTAGGTGGCACTATAGGCTTCTGGGCAAGCAACTGAATCAAGTTCTAGATGTTTAAGGACTAAGCCTAAAATACTTAAGTGGTGGAAATGACCAGAGAATTAAACATTTGATTGGAATACTTGAAAAAAAAATTGAAGAATGGAGTAATCTAAGCAAAAAGCAACAAAACAGAATTTTTCCTGACTTACAGACCTAATGCAGGTTGGTTTTTTTTAGAGAAATCTGGAAGAGGGTTTTATATAAAGTAGACAAATAGGCTTGGAATAGACTTTTCAAATTATGAAGAGGACAAATTACAATACCCAATTTATGATACTTAATTTTTAAAATCTTTTAGAATCTCTCAGAATCCTCTACAGTTCATTTTCTGACAGCTTGAAGACATTCACTTTACCATTAGTTACTTTTCTAGAGGCTGTGATCTATAAGTTGGATAGCCTTTACATGATACTACTGCCTTTTACTCAGTTAGGAAATTTCTCTGAACTCTGTTTTCATGCAGTTACTAAACTTGGAAAAAGGAATCCAACTCTGACTACATTTTGACAGTATAATATTCTGAACCATCTTTCAAGAAAAAAATTCCTTCTTAACTAGGATTATAGCAAGATAGATACTTTGTTATGCAAATATGCATTTCTGTGCAGACATAATCCATGTAGGAGGTTTCCTTGAACTCTAAAGCCACTTTATTTTGGATTCGCAGAGATAAAGTTGAAAAACAAAATAAGCTCTGAGATAGAATTTTTGAGACTGAATAGAGAGAATTAAGTGGATACCAAAAGTCAGCAATGTCAGTGTTTCTAGTATCATTTTGTTTTGCCTGAGAATCAATCCTTCTCAAAGGTGTTGGATTTTTTTCTCCTAGATAAGTAAAAAGTTGAGTCTATGCGAAGTTCTTCTCCTACTCTCTGTAACAATCTCTGTCATCATGAAAAGTTTTAAGAATACAGTTTACAAAATCCAGTTTAAAAAAGTAATGCTGATGCCTTCAGTTTTCGGAATATCAGTTTTATGATGTGGTCGTCACCCAGAATCTGCAGCAACATCTTCTGTTATGCAGCTAACTACATGTTAAATAATCATGCTGTTCTTTATCTGACCCTAAAGTATTGGTGGGTAATTTTGGAGCTACAACTCAGTTTGGACTTGTGTACGAGAGTTCTCTTCAATAGTTTATTTCTTTCACAGAGTATTTTAAGGATGTTAGTATGTATTTCGTCTTTATTTCCACAGACTCTTTCCCTGGAGATATATAGGACTCCATCTGTTCCAAACAGCTGTCAAATACTTTTGTGAGTGTGTGTGCACGCCTATGTATAAATAAAAATACACTAATAAGAAAGCCTGAGACTTTTCTATGGTTGTGATATCACCTGCATCATTTTAATGCAGTGTTCTGTGCATTCCTGTGTCTGAAGGAGAGTTATTACCCTTTCTTTCTCAGCTGAGGTAGTAGGCTGAATGTCAGCTATCTGTCTTTGCCTCTCTGTAAATATGCAGAGATTTTTTTTTTATTGTAGGTAGTACTTGATTCCCTGGGATGGATACATAGAGGCTGGAATTGATATGATTGTTATAGGGAGATTGTGTAGAGGCATAATTGCTTTGGGTGTCTTGACAACTCAGAGTTTTTCTGGATTCGTCAGCTCTGATCTTCAGGTGACTGTGGTACGTTGGTTTGCAGAATGACGTTTCTCTTTCTGAAGCATGCTGTCACAATTATCCATGCCACAGCTAACTTCAGATTAATCTGCTGTGACATGGACTGTTCTGGTCTTTCCTGAACAGGAAGGCAGTTCAGAGTCTTTTGATAATGTACAACACAATGTTCTGCTTGTTTCACTGATACAAGTGTTTCAATTTTTTTGACAGCTTCCTGTTCCTTTAGAGACACCATTCGATGTAGACATAACTTTCCATAAAGTCCTACACAAGCTGACACCAACCTCTTTTAGAGGCACACACTACTCATGTAGCAGATTTTGTTAATCTTCAGCCTTAGAAAGTATGTAACAGGAGATTATTAACACTGAGATCTATGAGAAATTAATTATTTAATTTTGGACATGTTAGAGCATAAATTATCATACAAAAAGAAACCTATCACACAGCAATACGATAGAGCATCTTCTTTTTTCATGTTATTCAATAATTTTGCCTCTGTTGAAGTTATTCAGAATTTTGAAAGAGTTTTGACAATACTGAGTTGTTGGACAAACCCGGTCCAGAAAATGTCTATTTCAATACAGAAATATTTGCCTTAATTCTAATATCAGTTTCAGGTGATTTCTCCAGAATGAAACACATCTTCCTGAACTAGAAAACAGATCTCAAACCACTGACTCAAGTTAGTAAGCTTGTACAATCACTTTGTCTTATCAAGGATGATATGCAAGGATAAAATAAGTTAAAGCTAACAACATTTCATTTAGCATACTCATTTACTTCTCCTAATTCATGGCACTTGTTTTCTTGTTGTCTTTCATTTTGGTTGTGGAATTACAGAATCACAGAATCAACTAGGTTGGAAACGACCTCTGAAATCTTCAAGTCCAAACATAGACCTAATACCACCTTGTCAACTAGACCATGGCATGTCAACCAGACTATGGCACTAATTGCCGTATCTAGTCTCTTCTTAAATACCTCCAGGGACGGTGACTCCACCCTCTCCCTGGGCAGCCCATTCCAATGCCAAATCACTCGCTCCGTAAAGAACTTCCTCCTAATATCTAACCTAAACATCCCCTTCTGGAGCTTAAGACTGTGCCTTCTTGTCCTGCTGCTGGTTACCTGGGAGAAGAGATTGACCCCCACCTGGCTACAGCTTCCTTTCAGGCAGTTGTAGAGAGCGATAAGGTCTCCCCTGAGCCTCCTCTTCTCCAGACTAAACAACCCCAGCTCCCTCAGTCACTCCTCACAGGAGTTGTACTCCAGTTCCTTCACGATCCTCATTGCCCTTCTTTGGACATGTTGCAGCACCTCAACATCCTTCCTAATCTGAGGGGCCCAGGACTGGACATAATACTCAAGGTGTGGCTCAACCAGTGCCAAGTACAGTGGAAGAATCACTTCCTTGGTCCTGGCTGGCCACACTTTTCCTGATACAGGCCAGGATGCCATTGGCCTTCTTGGCCACCTGGGCACACTGCAGGGTCATGTTCATCCTGCTGTCAAATCAGTACCCTCAGGTCCCTTTCTGCCTGGCCACTGTCCAGCCACTCTGTCCCCAGCCTGTAGCACTGCTGGGGATTGTTGTGGTCTAAGTGGCACTTGGTCTTGTTGAACCTCATCCTGTTGGATTCAGCTCATCTATCCAGCCTGTCCAGGTTCCTCTGCAGAGCCCTTCTGCCCTCCAGAAGATCGCCCCCAATGTAGAGTCCTGTGTAAATCTGCTAATAATAGACTCAATCCCCTTATTCATATCATCAATAAAGATATTAAACAGAACTGGGCCCAACACCGATCCCTGGGACACCACTAGTGACCGGTTGCCAACTGGATGCAACACGATTCACCACCACACTCGGGGCCCGGACATCCAGCTAGTTCTTATCCCAGTGCAGAGTGCACCTATCCAAGTCATGGGCTGCCAGCTGTTACAGAAGTATGCTATGAGAGACGGTGTCAGAGACTATGTCCACAGCCTTCCCCTCATCCGATGGGTGGGTCATAAAAGGAGATCAGGTTGCTTAGGAAGGACCTGCCCCTCCTAAATCCATGTTGGCTGAGTCTTATCTCCTGGCTGTCCTGCATGTGCCATGTGATCACACTCAGGATGATCTGTTAGGGAACAGATCCCTAACCTTGCCAGACACCAAGGTCAGGCTGACAGGCCTGTAGTTTTTTAGATCATCCTTCTGACCCTTCTTATGGATGGATGTCACACTGGCCAACTTCCAGTCATCTGGGATCTCCCCAGTTAGCCAGGACTGATAATAATGATGGAGGGTGGCTTGGTGAGCTCTTCCACCAGCTCTGTCACGACCCTGGGATGAATCCAATCTGGTCCCATAGACTTGTGAGGATCTAAGTGGCTCAGAAGGTCACTAACTGCTTTCTCCTGGATTACAGGGGATCTATTAATCTCCCTGTCCCTGTCTACCAGCTCAGGAGGCCAGCTGCCCTGAGGACGATCTGTTTTATTGTTGAAAACTGAGGCAAAGAAGGTGTTAAGTACCTCAGGCTTTTCCTCAGCTTTGGTAAGTATATTTCCTCTCCATGTCCAATAAAGAATAAAGTAGGTTTTCCTTACTCCTTCTTTTGCTATTAATGTATTTATATAAACACTTTTTATTATCCTTTACAGAAGTGGTCAGATTAAGCTCAAATTGCGCTTTCATCTCTCTAATTTTCTTCTGCATGATGTAATGACATCCTTAAACGCTTTCTGAGTTGCCTGCTCCTTTTTCCACAGGTGAGAAATCCTCTCTTTTTCCCTGAGTTCCTGCAAAATCTCCCTATCCAGCCAGGCCAGTCGTCTTCCTTACTGGCTCATCTTTCAGTACCTATGGACAGCCTGTTCCCACAACTTCAAGATTTCTCTCTGGAATTACATCCATCTTACCTGGACCTCTTCGTTTTTAGGGGCTGTTTCCCACAGTATTCTCCGAATTAGCATCCTGAATAGGCCTAAATCTGCCCTCTGTAAGTCCAGGGTAGAGTTTTTGTTGATGACCCTCCTTGTTTCACTGAGTAGTGAAAACTGTATCATTTCATTGTCATTGAACCTCAGACGGCCTCTGACCATCACATCTCCCACCAGCCCTTCTCTGTAAACCAAGGTCTAGAGGGGCCCCACCCCGATAGGCTTGCTCACCAGCTGTGACAAGAAGCTATCCTTCATACACTCCAAGAACCTTCTAGAGTGCCTCTTCTCTGCTGTGTTGAGTTCCCAGCAGACACCTGGCAAGTTAAAGTCTCCCACAAGAACAAGGGCTGGCAATTTGGAAGTATCCACCAGCTGCTTATACAATAACTCATCCACCTCTTCATCCTGGTTGGGTGGCCTGTAACAGACTCTCACCAGGATGTTGGCCTTGTTGGCCTTCCCTCTGATTCTTACCCACAGGCACTCAACCTTATTGCGACTAACTTCGAGTTCTGTCAAGTCAAGAGACTCTCTGACACATAGAGCCACCTCTCCACCTCTCCTACCTCTCCCGTCTCTTCTGAAGAGCTTATAGCCACCCATTGCAGCACTCCAGTCATGCAAGTCATCCCACCACGTTTCTGTGATGGTAACTACATCATAGCTTTCCTTCTGTACCAAGGCCTCTAGCTGCTCTTGTTTGTTACCCATACTGCGTAAATTAGTGTACTTGCATTTTATCTGGGCTGCTGATTTCACCCTTAACTCTGGCTTACCATCCTTAGGCTCATCTCTGGAGAGCCTGTTTTCATCTCCTTCCCCCTTCAAACCTAGTTTAAAGTGCTCTTGACTAGCCCTTCCAACTCATAGTCTAGAGACCTTTTTGCCTTGCCTGAGGGATGAATTCCTTCTGACTCTAGCATGTTCAGTGCCATAAGAGTTGCCTCACGATGGAAGAAATCAAAATTCTGCTGATGGTACCAGCATTAAGCCACTTACTGATAAAAAAGGTTTTCATGTTCCTTTCATCATTTATCCCTGCTATTGTAGGAACTGAGCAGAACACCACCTGGGCACACCACCTTGTCTCCTGTACCATCAACTAATTGACCCAAAGCCTTTAAGTCTGTAACAATCTGGTTTTGAAAGCTATATAAGCTTAACTTAGAATATTACTTTTCTTTAAGGCTTTAAAAGATTTTAAAGCCTTTGGCTAATTATTATCTATGAAGCTGCATTCAGACAAAATGGTATCACTCTTACTCCAAAAGAATGTATTTTAATTTAGTGAGAAAAATGGGTGTTTTTGGCCAAAGTGTTTACGGGAATAACAAACAACCAAGGAAAACCGTTACAGTAAAGCATTAGTAACACCAACCCCATACAATTTAGTGAGAGTATCATTAAAAGTATCACACTAGAGTATTAGCAAACAAAAACATGGTCCACAAAAACACCCAGTTCAGGCAATCTCCTGGTGATATCCTTTACCTGGGCCCCAGGCAGAGGAGCAGACCTCCCTGTGGGATAGGTTCGGTCAGCATACAGGGCTCTCAGTTCCTCTCAGAAGGAACTATTGAACTACAACTATTCTTCTTTTTTTCTTAACATCTGAGGTAGTGATTATGTAAGTTGTGTAAGGTAGTAAATTATGTTATACATGTTTCCTATACACTTCTTATTTGAAGAAGCGGAAAACAATACATAAATATAATTTTTTTGCTGTTTTTGTAAGAAAAGTGCTGCTTGGCACTCATGTAGAATTCTAGATATAGTACTGTATTAATAGTAACTATTGAATCCAGGGCACGTTTCCAGGATGGAGGATCGCCGCCTTCCTAAGATTGTGCTTTATGGTGAACTTGTCACCTGCTGCCTCAATAGAGGAGTTCCAAAGAGGAGATACAAGGACTCCTTGAAAAAGCACCTTGAAATGGTACCTTAGTCTTGGCCATATTGACCACCATCAGTGGTCCACTTTGGCCTCAAATTGGGAATCATGGAGACACACCATCTATAACTCTGCTGCCTCCTTTGAAAACTCACGTAGAATTAGCCTTGAGGAGAAAAGACATCGCAGAAAGAACCGCACCTTGTCAATACCACCTAAGGAGACTTTTAGCTGTGCCTTTTGTACCCAGACTTGTCTATCCCACATTGGCCTTTTTAGCCACCAGCGCACTTGTAGCAAGTGTGGGTAGAGCCCTTCCCATATCTTCATTCACGAAGCTTAGCCATGATGATGAATTCTTATACCATCCCCACTAAGGAAAGCAATTAAATTCTATCCTTATTTCACAAATAAAAATGTGAGTTAAAGAGATTAAACTCTGTGTCCAAGGCATCAGAAGCATTTGATTTCAGGGACAAGATTATTTCAAGACACAACAGCTACTTTCAAACCACTCTAACAGTTGTTTCTCCTTTACTCTTTAATGACATTTAAGAAAAGAGACAGGATACTTTCTTTAGCTATTTCAATCAACCTTTTTTTTTTTTTTTCACACCAAAAGCTGCAAAGAAACCTTCCAGTAGGCCAGAAGCTTAAATAGATGCAGATATGTTTTCCTACCTTCTGCCTCACTACCTAAAAGGATAAAACCAATCAGGAATTAGATTCTCAGAGAGTAACTTACCCTTGTTAGGCATATTTTCTTGAAGTCTGTGCACTCATTTATGGTGAGCCAAATGAACTCTAGCAATATTGCTTTTCAAAAGTAACCCAAGCAAGTGCTGACGAGCACAATTTCATTGTTTTCCAGGACACTAAATCAGTGATGGTGACTCAATTACTTCCCTGGGCAGCCTATTCTAGTGCTTTCCATAAAGAACTTTTTAATAATACCCAATCTAAACCTTTTCTGGTGCAACTTGAGGCCATTTTCTCTTGTCCTGTCACTGGTAATTTCAGATAAGAGACCAACTCCCTCCTGACTACAACCTACTTTCAAGTAGCTGTAGAGTGATAAGGTCTTCCTTGAGTCTCCTTTTCTCCAAACTAAACAACTCCAGCTCCCTCAGCTCTTCTTCATAAGTCTTGTGCTCTAGACCCTTCACCAACTGTACTGTCCTTTGGACATGCTCCAGAACCCCAATGTCTTTCTTATAGTGAGGGGCCCAGAAGTGAACACAGGATTTGAGATGCGGCTTCACCAGTGCCAAGTACAGGTGGACAATCACTGCCCTGGTTCTGCTGGCCACACTATTTCTGATACAAGTTAGGAAGCCATTTGCCTTCTTGGCCACCTGGGCACACTGCTGGCTCAAGTTCAGCTGGCTGTTGGCTAACACACCCAGGTCCTTTTCCACCAGGCAGCTTTCCAGCCACTCTTTCCCAAGCCAGTAGTACTGCATGTGACTTGAGTGCAGGACTCACTACTTTGCCTTGTTGTACCTCATGCCTTGGCCCATCAATCCAGCCTGTCCAGACCCCTCTGCAGGCCCTTCCTACTTTTCAACAGATCAGCACTTCCACTCAATTTGATGTCATCTGCAAACTGGATGAGGGTGCACTTGAGCCCCTTGTTCAGATCTTTGATAGAGGTATTAAACAAGACTGGCCCCAATACTGAGCCCTGGGGAACCCCACTGGTGACGTGTCACTAGCTGGATGTAACTCCATTCACCACCACTCTCTTGCCCAGCCATTCAGACAGTTTTTTGCACGATGAAGAGTACACCTGTCTGCACCATGGGAAGCCAGTTTCTCCAGGAGAACGATGTAGGAAACAGTGTCACAGTCTTTACTCAAGTCCAGATAGATAACATCTGCAGCCTTTCACACATTCATTTAGCAGGTCACCTTGTCATAGAAGGAGATGAGATTGATCAAACAGGACCTGTCTTTCATATACCCATGATGGCTGGGCCTTCTCCCCTGGTTATCCTGTATATGACATATAATGACATTCAGGATGATCTGCTCCATGACCTCCCCCAACACTAAGATAAGGGTGACAGGTTTGTAGTTCACTGGATCATCTTTCCAATCCTTCTTGTAGACAGATGTCACTTTAGGAAGCTTCCAGTTCACTGGAGGAAGCTTCCAGTCCACTGGGACCTCCTTTGTTAACCAGTATTGCTTGTAAATGATGGAAAGTGGCTTGGTGAGCACTTCTGCCAGCTTCCTCAGTACCCTTGGGTAAATCCCATCTGGTCTCATAGACTTGTATCTGTTTAAATGGTTTTGCAGGTCACTGGCCATTTTCCCTTGGACTGTGGGGGCTCCATTCTGCTCCCCATTCCCCATCCAGCTCAGAGGGCTGGATGCTCCAGAACCAACTGATCTTACTATTAAAGACTGTGGCAAAGAAGGCATTAAGTACCTCATCCTTTGACATTATATTTCCCTCTGTATTTAGTAAAGGATGGAGATTCTCCATAGCACACTTTTTCTTTTAATGTATAGAAACATTTTTTATTTTCTTTTACAACGGTAGCCAGAACAGCTATAAACAGAACAAAAAAAAAAGCAGAACAATGAAAAATTAAGATCTGGAGATTCAGCAAGCTTGAGTTCAACTCAAGAGTTTGATTTCTAGATCTCATGTAGAGTGCTCAGATTTCTAGTGCCAAGCATAACCCATATAACCTCTAGCTGTTCCTAAGAAGTGTAGTGGTCTCCTGCAGATTCCCTGGCATAAACTAGTCTGTCAAGGTTCCTCACATACCCCATGGGGCTTGAGATGGATGTGAGATGCCAATATTTAGGCATCTGAATTTAAATGTCTGTTTCTGAGTATCATGGTTTAACCCCAGCTGGCAACCAAGCATCACACAGCTCTCTTCCTCACCAGCAGGACTGAGGGGAAAATTTGCAGGGTAAAATGCAGAAAACTCATGGGTTGAGATAAAGACAATTTAGTAGGGAAAACAAAAGCTACATATACAAGCAGAGAAAACCAAGGAATTAATTCACTGCTGTCCATGGACAGGCAGATGTTTAGCCAGTTCATCTCCAGGAGAGCAGGGCTCCATCACGTACAATGGCTACCATCTCTGCCTTCCTCCTCTTCTCCCGCTTTGTACACTGAACATGATGTCATACAGTATGGAATATCCCTTTGCTCAGTTGGGATCACCTGTTCTGCCTGTGCCTCCTCCCAGCCTCCCATGTACCCCAAACTTCCTCACCAATGTGGCAGTATGAGAAGCAGAAAAGACCTTGTCTCTGCTTTTCACTGCTCAGCAATAACAAAAACATCCCTGTGTTACCAACACTGTGTTCAGCACAAACCCAAAACACAGCCCCATAACTAGCCACTGTGAAGAAAATTAACTCTACTGCACCCAAAACCTGCACACAGAGATAATTGGACCATGGTCTGAGACTCTTATTCAAGGAATGTTTGTGCCCATTGAGATACAGTGGAGACTAAAGAATGATACATCTCACCCTGAACTGAAATTAAGCACATAAACAAAGTTACTTGGTGTTATTTCAGATACCCCAAGATACGTCTTGTGGGGCTGCCAGTGCAATAAGCAAACTTAATTTTGGGTGCCTTACCTGAACCCTATTTCTCCAGGATGACTGGACACATACAAACAGATGAATTAATGCTTTTGTTGACAGTGTTTGGCATTACTAAGTACATCTCCTGTTTAGACTAACATCAGAAAAAATAACAAATGCTGATAAAAAAAAACGTAAACATAGCTTCATTAATAAAGAAACACAGCAGCAGCAAGACATTTTATTAAAAGTAGGTATATTCAATCAAGGCTCTGCAAACAGTCCTGAAGACTCTTTTTCATAATAATCTAATGTTGCCTAAGGATTATGGTGACGAACATTTCTTTTTAAAGCTTTTGCAAGATTTATATTTATAGCATGATAAGCCTGATCTGTTAGTAACAGCAGCTGTGGTGTGTTTGACTCAGGAAAATTTAATGCATTTGAGTTTGGTGTTGCTTTCATCAGAGGAAATGACAAATTCAAAACTCCTGAAGTGTGACTGTGTCCTCATACTTGTCATCCTCAAAGTTACTGTACAATGATGTCAGGTATTTTTATAAACCTGCAGAATTATCAATATTTAATTTAAGATGGGCAAATATGTCCCACTCTTATTTAGGATCCTCCATGACTTCTTTAATTGAAATCCTCCATGATTTCATTGTAGACTTTTAGTGACATAATCTCAAAGGACAATAGCATTATTTGATGCACTTGTAAGACCCCAGGCCTCACACCAGAGAGTTTTACTTTTAAAAATATACAAGGCTCCGAAAATTCGTCCACTGAACCTTTAGAAGAGCCATTGGTTCTTTAATAACTTGAGGTAGTGTAAAGAGAAGACACAGCATGTTTTCTCAGGAGATACTTTTACTGATAACTTTAAAAAATAAAGGAGAAAATAAAGGAACTTGGCAAAACTCAAACGGGTAACATACAACCAAAATAAAGCATGCCACAAAGCACTGACCATGCTTGACATGACATGCCAACCCACACAACCTAGCAAAATTCAACTCCCCAGGTTTAGGCTACCCCAAACATCAAGAGAGCAGCAAAGAAAAAGAAGGAGAAAGAGAGAGAGAAAGATTATAATATAGCTACCATTAGAGCCTTACGAAAGTCCAGATTTCACATGCCTACATGGCAGGGCTGTCACCACACGGAGAGTGTATGACTTTGGTTTTATGTGCTCTGGTCACTGTGGCCACCCTACACTTCCTAGGCAGGACTTCTGGACCACTGGCCATCCTGGGGCTCTAGGGCAGGCTGAGTGGCAGTATTCCCACTGTCCTCACCAATCTGAGGCTGGGTTAGGGGCTCCAGGAATGTGGTGTGTTGAAGCATTTCCAGGCTGCCTATGACTGACAGCTGCCCTGGGGCTGTCCAAGCAGTCTCCAAGGGCTGGCATGTGGGATAAGGTATTACTTCACCTCTATGAAATTAGATTTATCCCTTCTCCCCCTATCCCTCCCACTTGAGTTGGTTCTGATCCTGTAATTAATCCAGTGTCTCACAGCACTAAGTTAGGTGTATGTTCAACAAGCTGCCTGAGAACACAAATCTGAAGACTAACCAAGAATTCCATTAAATACTGTCAAGTTTAACTATACTTCTCTACTTACTAATCGTGAACTTTTCATTTTATATGGAGGGACCAAATCCTCTTTCTTGGTCACAGACTTTCCTTTGTACACGTGATACAGATACAGATTTCATTTGTTACACTAACATATACTAACAATGTAATTTGTTTTGTTTAGTTTATTTTGTTTTGCTTGGTTGTTTTTTTTTACATGGAATCATGATCAGATATAGTTGTTTTACATCATTATGATCTGCAGAAGTATTTATATAGTGAGTAAATTTCCCAACACATCTGTTTTATTTATTTCATTGATTTTAAAGGGAAAAATAATCTTGATTATCAGAACTGTCAGCTAGGTTAAGAATCAGGACTATACATTAGAATGAATGCTTAGTTAACTGATTGTATTAAATTTATCTATTTTTTTTCTTTTTGTCAAAAATCTCACTTAACTTGAATTTATAAAATTAGAAAAGGCACTAAGATGAAATTTTTCTTCTTGAACCTGATAATATTCTCTCTACTTTTGAATCATTTCACAAAGTTAACAGGACGTGGATAGCAATAGTGAAAAGTATCAACCCATTTTCAAAGTTATTCCTTTCAGTGAATTCTGATAATCATTCAAACCTCCCAATATGACTTTTCTTCACCTCAGATAAGAGCCAAGATAGATACATCCTAACTTTTTGGACTGACATATTGTCTCCTAGTAGCTGCCTCATGGTTTACTGGTTTGCTTACTTACCAAGTAACAGTTAGGAGATTATGTGAAAACAAAATAGCTCTCATCTGAAGATTATATATTATTCTGATCTATGAGACAAACTCTGAGGCCTGTCTCCTGTATTCCATTTGTTTAACATTAGACATGCAACTGAAATGCTTGCATTTGTAGGCTACTTGCCTTAGGCAACCTTTATTTACAATGGAGATAGGCACTTCCATGGCATGATTCAGATCTTAGGTGGTGAGATAATGGGAGCACAACATTAAAGTTCTGTATCACTAACTTCTTGAGATAATCAATTTTATGTATTAATTTACAATTAAAATCTCTGCTTTGAAGTTGCTATCTCTATTTATTGCCCAAGTATTCATACACTAGAGAATTTAGCTGAAGAATTTTAAGAAAAATCAACAATGCAGGATATCCAGGCACAATATTAAGGAAATGCAAACAAATCTGAAAGCAGGCAACAAACAAAATAAACACTAAAATGTCAAGAAAATAAAAAGCCATCTCAATAAGCATAATGCCACATGAGCTGCACGTGAAAATTAGGATTCACAAGAAAGATCACACATGATCTGTCCATAGCCACACCCTTATGCTCAGACACCATCCTCTACCGAAATCTATGCAGTAGCTGTAAAACGTAATACTTCAAAGGAGAGGCTGCAGACAATGATATATTGAGACAGAGGTAGGCCTACTTTCTGTGCTAGTTTTGGAATTTTTTTTCTGACTATCAGCTACTATGCCAAGTGTTAACTAGACCATCTTCCTTTGTTCATGTTCTGTGATTAACAGTTAGCTATTTGTTCACACACACACACATTTAGTAACATAGATAATTTGCTATCAAAAACCTGGAGTGTCTGCTTAATTTATACGTGTGCCAGATTTTACTGGTTTGTAGATAGAAGCGTGAAGAACATTTGAGAGAAAGATGGCTAACAATGACTTTTGGTTTAATTCAGGCTAGAGTGTCACCAGGAAATGTTATCTCCTTGGAGAGCTTTTTCATCGGGGAAAAAAATTTGTGCTTGTACTGTGCTTTTTAGTATCACTGATCTCATTCACTATCTGGTAACTGGGAGCAAAACAAAGCACCATGGTGAGCTCAAAGAGGGACAAGTTTGTTCTGCAAAGACTAAGTAGAAGGACACTCACCTGGAAAAAAAGTTTTGCATCTTTATTGAAGGTCGTTCAAGCTTCCAAATTAATGTGTTTGTTAGAGTAGAAGCTTGCAACACAGATAGGCCAGATGTATACCTTTACGATACGTTGACCATGTTGGAACGCTATCTATCAGACTGATTGCCTACCAGTCCTTGCAAGATGTTCCAGTAACTAACAACCTGGATGCCTCTGAAATACTCAGTGGTGGCATCGGTGTGCAACCCAAATCCTTAAGACTAATCATATTATTTCCCTTAAATTAATCATTTCCAATCATGTACAAGTAGCAGTGAGTGACATAAAGATTTCTTCTATTTATTGGTGAAGGTGGTTTTCCACCCTTTTTGAAATGAAATTTGATTTGCATGTGGTGGTGCAGAAGAAGTAAAAAGAAAGAGCAGAAAAATAAAGCCCTGGTGCAGGACAGTCTCTTTATAGAAACAGAATTAATCAGGAAGAAACACATTTGTTCTGTAATGAATGTGTCATGAATAAAAGCAAAAATGGGCTTTATTTTTTACTCAATTATTCCTTCCTCCAACTATTCTGCCTCTTCTCTGATTCCATCATTCTTTCACTGGCCATTGTTTAAAGCTTTTCCTGCTCCAACTCAAAATTACTTGAATATCCATCTATGTACGAACTCCATTCTCTCACTTAAGAATAACTACATCAAATTATGTGTATCCAGGATGAAGTCTTAAGCAATATGGTAGCTAAATTATGAACCAGCATAAAAGGGTCATTTTAAGTGCAGAAGAACAGGGGAGATTGTAACAAATAATCCATTTATGAAAAATAATCATGTGATAATCATATAAACAATATAAGTAAAATAATTTGAAATAAAGAACTCACAGGTGTGATTAAAGTCACAGAATAAGGGTAGAATACAGAATTACTGACATATACTGTACTTGTGAGAAGAATGCTGTGTTTTCAAACTATAGAATGTAGGATCGTTTGAAGCTACAGGGGGCCATGAAATGCTGCTCTTGGAAATTCCCTATATCCATCCTGACTTGATTTAGGTACCAAGGTTTCCAATCAGTAGATAAATAGAACTGACCAATGATTGTCTTAGGATAAGGATATATAACTAAAGGAACCAATCATTGTAAAGTTTACATTTAAGGATGGGGCATTTGAGGCATAAAAGAATAGAAGAATAGAATTTAGTAACTATAAAATTGAATAGAAGAACAGAACTTACGTCACAAGAATGTATATAAACTGTATGAATTTTGTTATCTGATGAACATGTTTGGTGGAGCGATCCCCTATGTTCCCAATGCACTGAATAAAGAGAAGTTTCTGGCTTATTCACATCAAATTGGTGTTGGATAAGTTTCTTTTGTCCTGTTTCGTGACAGATCAGTAGAGAGACTCCCCGCCACTGCATACCTCAGTCACAGTAATGTTTCCTATTCTAAGATTCATGGTGTGTTTAGGCTTTAGCTTATCCGAAGCTGTATTTAGCTTGTCACAGAAGTTAAATGTGTCTCTGCTCAAGTAAGAATGAATGTGTAGACCGAAACCAGCCTAAAAGTGTATACCACTATCTTTGCTCACTTTGCAAACCTGAATATCAAATAATTGTCACCAACAAACTTCTCTTTCCACCTTTTAAAACTGATTTCCATATATTTAAGATTGTATATTATAGATTATATTAATAACCTTAGAACATAAACTCACTATTTTGAACACAGTTCAGTGTTTTCAACATTTATAAAATACACTTATGATTCTCACGAGGAAACACTCAGGAACTAGAATTATTTGTGACAGGATCTAGGTTCTTATATGAATATATTTTGACTTCTGAAATTATCAGAACTTAAATACTTGTCCAAATCCAAAATACTTGGTAAGAAAGAAGTCAGAAAGAAAGGGGGCATGAATGATTGAAGTTTGATAGACTTTGCAAAGCTGGTATGCTTCAATGGTAGTTGCAAGAAAAGCATTTTTCCTACTAAGAATGATTTTCATTCTAACACAAACTCACTTTCATTATTTCTAGAACTTGAGCTTTGTGATAATAAAGAAATATTTAGCAAATTTCACCTGATTAAAGTAAACAATGTTTGAAAAAGAGCATGTTTAACTATAACCATAATTATATTAAACCTCTTTGAAAAATATTTTGTGTAAAGTGAATACCATCATACAAATAGTAAAACACACACTAGTGGGGTCTACTTCTGAATGGTTGAGATGACCTTCACTATTTGGCATCACACTGACTTATTTTGTTATACAGACTGTTGTCACTATTGAATTAATTTGGGTTTTTTTGTGGGCACTGTCACTTTCTATCCTGAAAGTTAAGGTTGCAGTCAATATGCATATACTCTTGTCTAATGCCCATTAGTTTGTAGAAGTTGTACAAGATTAGTAATTTTAGACTTGGTAGAGTAACAGAGAGATGAGTGCCACTCCTTTCTTTCATCAGTAGAACAGAAGCAGTAGAAGTGGTCCCAGGAAAAACATCAAATGCATCTAAATAAGTGGTTATAGCTGCAGAGCTTTCCACAAAAGATTCAAAGGTTCAGTTTGGCTAAGAATAAAAGGTAAACAAAATTCTGTGTCACTAACACCTCTATTCACTACTTGCTGAGAAGTATAGTCTATCACTTGAAGTTCACTTACATGAAAAACAAATTCATGTAATGGTAGTAGTTAATAGGCCTTGTAAAATAGACCTGCCTTATGTTTTAGTTAATTTGAAAATCTTCATCCAAAGAGATATGCAAATATTCCTGGATTTGTTTTAATGAGGCTGACTCAGAAACACACATATATCTAGGTTTGAGCACCCAGTACTGGGGGCACCTAGACATCCTAAAATAAATGTCATTGGAAAGGTGCAGGAGAAAACTTCCAGAAGTCAAATATTACAGCCAAAGCAGGGAGATAGCCCTCTCATTTACCTGTGAAGGAAAATACTAGACACCTAGTTCTTTTCAGCAGCCAAGGCTCACACATGCCTACTTTTAAGGGACTATGGTTTTGACCTTAAGAAAAACAAAAGGACAAAAATCTAAACCTTGTAGTGGCATCTTGCTTTCATCCTTTTCAAACTAACCTTGTAGTCTGACTACGTGCCCAGGACTGAGCAAAAAGTTCTCTACCTCTTTGTCTTAAGAGGACATTTTCATACTAGCACAACTCTCACTGACATATTTAAAAAAAAAAGGATACAGAAAGTCCTGGGATCAGAGCCCAAAAGAGCAAGACATTAATAATTATACTGGATTTAAGCTGTTTATTGCTAGTTCTGCTCGGTCCCATGAACTTTACTTCCTTGGCAGCAGAGTGACTGGATATTAGCAGAAAATGTCAAATGTTCTCATGCCTAATTACCATGATGCAGGGCTTTGGACCAGCAATTTGGCTTCCAATGTGATTAGGATGGTTGTGCCAGAATACAGGTATACTATTCCCTTTGTATGTGCTCTGATTGTATGAGAGAGGCAGCCTCCATCATTACCGGCACTGGTTGTGCTCAGGATCTTTGGTGCCTCTGAGGACTCGTGCAGAGCCTTGGCAGTTGTTCACCTACGTTAAATTCACAACAATAGTCTAAATCAGGATAATAACAAAGCATACAACACAAAACAGATATTTCCTGTCATGCATAGTGGCTCACAAAATTTTAATGGAAGCTGAAAGTAAGAGTATTTCTGTTAGCAGGAAAGGTGCGTCTCCATATACACAGCTTTAGGTGCCTAAAGAGGGAGTCCTGATATTTAAAAAGTTTTACTTATTTGCCTTCATTACAGCACTTAATCCCTAAACAAACTATTTGAGTCGATTCTCTACTTTATCTGGGGTACATCTACAAAGCAAAGTAACTTTATTCAAGCATATACCACAATTTTCTATAGTTTAAGGATTTTTCTGTAGTTAGTTGGAATACTCCTGGGTAGGTTTCAGCTCACTGTTATTACTGTAACATGAGCAGTCAGCAAGATCTTCATTCTCCACAGTTAGAATACTAAGTGTATTCCCACTTTCCTGCATATCGGCTGATGCAGTCATACAAGTCAGCACATCAGCGATAAGGAGAAAACAAATTAAGCAGAATAATTACTCCATTCTTGTCTATGTTTAAGTATGGGAAAGTTTATATTTTAGAAAAAAACATTTTTCACATACTTTTCTAAATTAATTTGGTCTTATATTACTTTTCATAACTTCATACATTAGCAGATTCACTTGAAACCTCAACTGGTAACGATATTAGGGTTTAGAAATCATCATAACTTTCATTTATCTTGATATGTTTATAAAAAACCCACTGATTTAAACCAGCTTTCTTAAATCTTCCATTTAGGCAATCTCCTGACTACAAGATATGACAAAATGAACAACAAAATGAGTATTTGTGAGGAATAAGGATGTCAGGAGAGCTGTTACACATTTTGAATGGAAACTGGATATCTCCCTATCTCACCAAAAGAAAGTCAGTTGTGATCTTCCAGCCAAAATATTTCCAGACTCTGAACCTAATTCGAAGAAAACCCTACACAGTCTAGTGGTTATAGAAAAGCAGAGTAAATTTCCATGGTTGTATCCACTGATCAGCAAGGAAGAAAAACATCTCAAAATACGCCCTAGATAGAGTACAATGCTTTTCACAAAAAGAGCAGGAGAGTATAGTAATTCATTTAGATCTACTCACACTAAGAAATGAAATAACTAAAATAGGACTTGTATACAACGGATCCATTTGCAGACACAAGTTACACGCCATAGAGACATTCCAAAATAATTAGATTTAGAATTTTTTAATTTTTATTTTAGGTTATCTAATCATCAAGGTAGTTCGATGAATATAAAAGGAGTATTTTAAATACAGACAATAGCCCACAAAATTACCCACAACTAAGGGATGACCCCATATCAATCAAGAGATCAAAAAGATATGAGGACAAAGACTTCTTTAAAGCAAATATTAATTTTAACAGCAATTCACCACTGAATATTAAATCATAATATTTTAAAGCAATTAGTGTTTTGTCATAGTAGTGTTAGGTCACCACAAATAAAATTATGTGAATTCATTGTGGTATTGCAGGAGTAATGAGAGCAGCCAGGAAACAGAACAATCCATTGATTTAGATCTCATTATGCTCTAATGTGGTTTTTATGTCAAAACCCCAGGCCTTGATGGACAGTCATTAACATACATTTCTTTACCTCTGCAGTGTTTGAGCTTTTATCACTTTATTTGTGTGTCTTTTTTAAAGCACAGGGAGGAAAAAAAGAGTCTTTTTAACAGATGGTACCTGATACATGTATTAAATGGAACAGGCATACAAAAGCCCTGCTCATCAGAACAAATTTTTCTGTCCATTTAAGCAGAGGCTGCATATGCATGTGTTTGTTTATGGAGGACAAGAAAGCCATCAAGATGTCAATTGCCTATTGTTAGATCCATACAGGGACGTGTATGTTCTGAACACAGGACATTATCACAGTTGGACACAAAAGCCTGTTGTCAGTGATGCAAGAAATGGAAACAAAGAAAATATGTTTATTTCATCAAAAAGATGAAAGTTTCCATGTGGTTAATGTGTGTTCTGTGTATTGCCAAACAAACTCAGAGAGCATAAAAAAGCTGTAATAAAAATGAAATATTTGGTGAAAACAGGTCAAAGATTATGATCTTTATTGAATTTTCTTTTTTCACTTAGACTCTGTATCAAAAGATCTCTGGAGTAGAGTTATATGAATGCTTTTCCATTTGTAATTTTTTAAAATTAAACACTCTGATTGTAATTTATACTACAGAAGACTAATCATTCCTCTGCTATATATGAAAACTGAACTCAGCATATCTTTATTTTCCATAAATTTTCTGCTGCCCTTTTCTAAAGGAAGAACTTTGAAGGTAGACTGCTATAAAAATTATTAAATTAATCTAAAAGTAAGATTTAATATAAGCAGCTGGGAAAATAGAAGTTTGCATAATGGATCACCTCTAATTTTTTTTTGCGAGGCTTCTAACAGACATAAAACTTTCCAAGTGTGCTGTATACCTTCATGGCCAGCTTCCTGCCCAAATTTTTTGGCAGTATCTTCACTGATTCAAAATACATTTGATAGTGAAATACAGAGTAGTTTTCAGTAAGTTTATGAAAAATAAGTATTCAAAGAGGGAGGAGTGAGGCTTGTGCTAGTGACTTCCCTGAATAAAAGTCTTTGGTGTAACCTAGCTGAATTAGTACATACTAGCAAAAGCCCATGGCAAACATAATGGTTATGGAACTAGTTATTTTTATCAAGTGCTTTTTGCTTTTTTCACTTATTTTGAGTGATGGTTTGGAGGTTTTTTTGTTGTGTGGGTTTTTTTCTTCCAGAATCTATTAAAGGGGAAAAGAAATACCCCAAACATGGCAAATTTTGTATGAGTATACCTTGTGGAAGCAGTACATTATTCATATATTATGAATACATTGTTAGGACAATGAATACTTTGGTTTTGTAATATTGTTATTTCAAAGTGAAAGTTGAGAAGTATTGGGAACCTGTCCAACCTCTCGTGTCTCGAAGAGATAATGAATTAAAAAAAGCTGAGCCCTTTAATGCCTGTATTCAATAGATACTTCACCTCTTCCTCTGAAAATTTCCTTGTAGCTGATATTAGACAATGATTTCTGAAGTGCCTCTTCAGGAGAATGATCCCACATCTCCAACTGAAGCCGATCTTTGAGGCAGGCTGTCAGGCTACTGCAGCCTCCCACCAGCTACAAAGAGCACGATTTTTGCTGTTCCTTCCTACCTCTGCATAGTTATCAGGCAAAGGCAGATAGGGCAGGCAATTGTCACAGCCCCAGAGTTTGCCAGGGCTTGATAGGCCCTCCTTTGAGCACCCTAGATGCAGTGAGGCATTCATAACCAAGGGAGGCAGTGAGAAAACCTGCCTGCCTTGCTGGGTTAACTCTCACCTTATGGCTCCAGCACTTACCTAGGAAGAAAAATCATTGAGTTTTCATATTCATCTTTCTTCAGTGATACACCTCTCATGTGAAATTTCTGTTGGGCGAGAAGTCCTGAAAGCAAATTCCAGAATCTTGTTTCTGCCTCTCATTTTTTCCTCCACAAGAAATACCCGTTTGAAGTGGAAATGCAGCAGAATTGCTTAAAGCAATCCATTTGGTCCATTCTAAAGATCAGCAAGATGACTCTGCTGAAGTACCTGGTATTATTTGCCCAGTTTCAACAGGATCACACATGATGTACAACTACAACCAGAAAGATGCAGACAGCAATGACTGCATACATGAAGTTATACTCACAAACACAGCTTTCAATTTAAACAGCAATGGGGTAACCCATTGCTATATTTTTGCTGTCCTTATTCTCACATATTTTGTCTTTACCATGTGTTCAAAACCCAGAAAAACTGTGTTTTCATTTGGATCCATTTATTAATGTAAGTCTATAGTTCGCTGATATATGGTTGTTTTTTTGGTTGGTTTTTTTGGTGGTGTTTTTTGTTTGTTTGGGTTTGTGTGTATTTTTTTTTATGTAGGTATTTTTTGTGTGCATTTTTTTTAATCTCAGCACTTTATTGTGTGTCTATTACAGTTCTGGGCAGAATCTAAAATTTATGCTGTTACACTATTAGTTTACTTTGGATACATGATTGAATTCTTTATAAAAGAATTAAAATATGACAAATACAGCAGACCCATGTGTTATCAAAATGTGCAGGCAATTTCCTCCACGCTGCATTTTCTCAAGTTTTAACTCTGTTATAGCCTCAAATAATATAAGAGGTGCGATGATTTCTATTATCACAGACAACAGAGGTGTACTGATATGACATCTTGCTGTGCAATGACATACTATATTACAGAGGTGTCATGTTTTGATATTCAGATTAATTTACTATCCGACTTCACATTTCTTCCCTTTCTTTCCAACTTTTCTTCGAACTAGATACTCTGCAATACAAAATGTGCCTTTTATGTAAATTTCAGCATTTGTATAGTACCTTGTACCTAATTGTGTGTGCTTCACTGTCTGATAATTTCAAAGACAACTGTGGAATGAGGTGAGAAAATATTAAAGTTTGTAAATTGTTTTACAAGAACAGAGGCCTACAATACAGTATAGTAAGCTGGAAACACTTGACCTTGAAAGAAGTAATATAGCCCAGTTGCTAAATACAGCAAGAATAATTTGATTCAATCACATAGAAACTTTCTAAAAACTAACCGTACCAGTGCTTTCAGCTTGAAGATAAAATTTTTAGAACCTTCATTTACTTTTAGTAGCAGATTTTAACCCTTCCCTCATCTCACTGAAATGCATGAAATAACCAAGGTTTCAATAGGTAAAAAGAAGAAATACCAGCTAGGGCAATAATTTCAAAAAGATATGCAAGGTAAATAGACAATATTGTCATTCATTTTCCCATAGAACCATTAGAATATTCAATAAGAACATTTGATTTTATTCATGTCATTCTTTAAATCAATTATTCAGGGAATCCAAATGGAAGCTGTGAACATCTGCCTGGAGAAATCTGTTCCTGCAACAAGCACTGGAAAGCCTTTCATGCTTTGTTTTCTCTTCCACTCTGAATGTATGTGTAAATAATATCACTAGAGGAACTTGTACCAACTGTCTAAAGTTTAGATTTGTGTATGAATGGAAATTTATACCACTCTTGTTCCCTTGGGGGATGGCAAGATGGGAAAGAAAGTGATGTGGTAGGATTTGGCAATAAGTGATTAACTCTAGGATGTCTCTAAAGGAGTGGTCTGATGATGACCCTTCAGATCAGACTTATGACCCTTCTGTTTCCAGACTTCTGAATTTGGTGACAGGAACTGCCAGAGCACCCCTTGTGCATGGTTGTGCAGGCCCATGATGAGGACATTCATATCAGTGGTGTGCTCAAGGCTGTCCAGGAGGCAGTCATCATGACAGAGGGGGAATGAACTTGTAGCACACTCCCTGCTTACAGCTGCTGTATAGACTGACCAGGTAGAGCTCCAGAACAGAATCTTTAACCTCATGGTGTGTGAGAGAAAGTTTTCTTTCTCCCGCTTTATGCTGTCTTTCCTATTCTCAGCCTGTGGGAGAGAATGACTCCCAAGGGCATATTAGATGCAGGTCTGGACGCCCAATGAAGCTGCTGATCAATCCAGGGGGCTGTGTCCTCACCTTCATCAGTGGAGCATGAGGGTGGTTTGCTGCTGCTTCCACTCAAGCTGTAGCCTTCCAGACAAGGGCCTCCATATCCCTGCCTGAACCTGGAAACCATAAGTAGGATTCATCCCTTTCTCTTGTTGTCTGTTACTCATTTATGTCTTTTTTCAATAGAGTATGAAGACTGGTACGGTACCGTGTTTTATTTGTAGGTGGTGGGATGGGTTATTCTGCGCCTTCTCCTCTTTAGACTAATTTACTTCCTACACAAAGGGTAAAAAAGACGTGATCCATAATCAGCAATCTCTTTTGTAAAAATTTATAACATTTATTGCATTTAGTATTACATAAAATATATTTTTAAAAACAGAATTCAACTCATACAATAAATTGCATTATATATTTATAAAATCTGCCTTAAATAATAAGCTCTTTTCTTGCATATTTCTCTGTGAAGATTTGTCACATGGGTTTGCTTTGTGGTTCCATCCAGAAGGAACATTTACCCTAATATCAAAAGAGGCTTCCTCACATACCTCCTTTTTCATAGTTCTGGAAGTAGGAAAAATAATGACACTTAGGAAAAAAAATAACACTTATTTTAGCTTTATTACACATTATTACACTTATTTATTACACTTATCTTCATTTTATTATTTAGCACATTACAAGTCTGCTTCTGGATCTAATTCAATATATAATTTTATTTCTGTCACAATGGGAAATGTGTTATCCAATCATCACAGTGTTTGTTGTCTAGGGTTTTATGTCTGTTGCTTTTTTTTCTTCATTTTAGCCCACTATTTCAATAAAAACAGTACTTATGAAAGATCCCCAGAATTTGTTGGGAAACAGCAAGACCACAAGATAAACAAGCATGCAATCAAGGTCTATCTTGTACACTTAATAATATCAACTATATAAGACAATAGATAGAATTCTTTCCTTCAATGTTACCACAGTCAGAGGAATGGCACTCACTACATGGCCTTTTTCACCTTGCTGTTTGCATTCACAGAATCACAGAATCACAAAAAGGGCAAGGTTGGAAGGGACCACTGTTGATCATCTGGTCCAACCTCCCTGTTCCAGAACAAGCCAAGATAAACTGAGCCCAGGAGCTGTCCTGGTTAGGGAGGGCTGTTTGTTCAGGATTGAGACAGTGAGGGTGGCTTCATGGAAGGATACGGTTTGCCTCAGTTTCTGCTATACAGACTCCATTGGTGCTTCATCACTTTCTAGACATGTTTTGACAAATTTGACTTCTAAGTGTAGTTTCAGTCTGGAAAAACAGTTCTGCAGAAAGAGCATCATAAAGTTCTGCATTTATTGTCTTTGAATTGGTTCCAAATTGAAAGTGCTTGTTCTAACTGTGAGAAAAACAAGAAATTTTTTCAGCTTTTAGTCCTTCAAACTCAGTCTGATGTCAAGGCAGATAGCATCACCTTTTTCCCTCTAAAAACCAGAAAAAGTGATTATATCTTTTGTTGCAACTCTTCTTTCAACTTAATAAAATTGAGTTCACATGACCCCCTTATTTCTCAGTGAGAACTGGGTAAATAATTTCTGACTGCCCAGGTAATAACAAGTTACATCAGCTGTTGCAGAGGGGTTAGTATTTTGGGGCCAGTAGGAATAAAAGATTTTAGACACTTATTTTCTTACCTTAAGGGAGAAGAAGTGACATTGTAGGCATGTGGAGACAAGAAATGTTTTCTACTATTCCGAATAGAACTGCTCTTTAAAATAAACACTGGATAAAAACAGCTTTTGAGAAGTCCTGCGGTTATTTTGCACATGGAATAAGATTTTTTTAATAGGAGTTTTGAGTCCTGAGTGGTTGGAATTAGAATTAGTCAGGGGTGATAATGCTCACAGTTTGATTTTGAGTTAAAGTTTCTTAGAAAGAGTTGGTGAAATTAAAAAAGAAGACAGATAGTTATGACTGTTAAAAAAAAAAAGGTATGGAACTCACCAACTAACACAGAAAAACCTGAAGATGCAGCACAAGTACGCTCCATGGGAACACTGACTGGAGATAGAGGAGGAGATGTATATTTCCCTTTAAATTGCATGATTCCTGAAGTATTCTGTTAATTTGGGGGGCTGCCTCATGACTTTTCGTGTTTAGGACTGACACTATTCCTTCTGAGCACAGGAGTGTCACGGTTGGGACGGCCAGAGCGACATTAATCATGCGTGTTCTGTGTGTTCAGGGGTGCCGAAATGTAACAATTTATTGTTTACAGAATAGACATTTATAGACATCAGAAGGTTTGCATATTCTAACATAATTGGTAGAGAGTTATCTAGCTACTTCACCATTGGCTAAAGGTACAGCACTTGCTCTCTGCTCATCTCAGCTGCCCCTTCTCTCTCCAGGCATGCAGAATTGCATGCCTACCCGTGACACAGGAGAGGGAGACAGGTTTTGCTGAGGCAAGGAGGGTCCCCGGGAAAGCCAAGCTGTGACCGAAACAGCTGTTGGCACAGAGCCCTGGGCTGGAGACAGGACTTGACAAAAGCCAACCAAAAGGGTTCTAACACTCTGTTTTGCTAGAATACAACTAATAAGAAAAAAATGATTTTATGAACAGAGAAAAATGAGCTCTCTCAGGTGCTACATTAAACAAAACACTTAAATATACCTTCAGAGACACTGTTTTCTGTCTGCTGGTACTTTTCTCGTATTTTTCTACCTGAAAACTATCAGTAGCTTTCTGGACTGAAGTAAATTTTTCCTGTTCTTTCCAGCCTTCTCTTCTCCTTTGCCTTTGTTGGTGTTTGCTCCTGATTCCAAAAGGCTCCCCAGACATTTCCCACACTTGCCAGGGCAGCTTCTTTGCACTCAAGCTCCCCGTTTCTGTCCAGGAGCTTTCGCAGTGCCAGAACAGTGTAAACAATTGTCCTGATTCCCAGATGCTGGCCATACTCTCTTCAATAGTATTTTTATTGCATTGCAGTCCATTAATAGCTTAAATATATCATACAATATATAGCAGAAATGGATACAGTCGAGACATTATTTTCTCAAGATAAAAAGTTAAAATGTCTCCTGAAGGAATGTTCTCTTTCCAAGATGAATATTTTGAATACAAATATCAGAAACAGTCCCAAGCTAACACTGGCTACACCTCTACAACTGTCCTTTACTGTTGAGACTTCTTACCTTAGTATATCCAATCAAGTAGCAAGTAAAAAAGGATATATATCAATGCCTAATTCTTCAAGGTATCTTTCATTATTGAAACAAACAAAAAAAGTATTGTCCTGGTTTGGGACAAATACATTCAGAGGGATAAATATTCTCTGATAAAACCAAAAAAACCCAGGCCACAGTCACCCTTTTCCACCAGGTTCGAGAAAAAGGAATACTTCCTTGAAGTAAAGTGAAAGAAAAATACAAAACTGTTTAAAAAACACACAAGAAAAATGGTAATAATGCTAAACAATAAATAATGAAGTTTCTCATGGTGGAAAAAAAAGAACCTGGAAGATTCAGAGTCCTTTGTTGATATGATCTCCTTCTCTCCTTGCCACTGGCCCAATGTGGGGGGCCCCCTCCAAGGCCAGGCTGGTGAAGTATAGCCACCCCCATGGCTTGCCCCACTCCTTCTTCAGCCCTGGCTTAGCTTGGTGCAGGGCACCAGATAGGAGGGGGCTCTTCTGGGCGGGAAACCCCGAGTCAGGAGGTCCATCCCCCAGTGAGGTTTCGATGTTCTAGTGTCATGAACAAGTCCATAAGAGAAGGAGAGAAACCAAAGTCTCAGGAAAAACACAGAAATTCCACTCTTCGTCCTCTCCGAAAAAAGGTTGAGCTGAGAGCTGCCTGGAAAAGGCAAGCCGAGAGTCCTTCCACCCTGCTCTCCACCGAAGAACTACAGTGTCCTTGAAACACTAGACTGCTTTGCAAAAGTTTTCTCTGTTTTTTTTTCCTCTCTGCTCTTGGGCTCAGTTTTAAAGACACAGAAAGGCCTAAGATTCATTTTTTTTCCTCACACAGATTAGATGATAGGGGATATATCATAAAGTCACCCCAAGACAAATATTTATGCTTTTTGATATAAATTATTCTCATATGAATTATTATACAATAATTGTGTAAATTATATGCAGTTTACAATAGTTGCTGTTAAAATGAAGGTTAAGAACACATTATCAACCCATTTTATATATTTATATTAGCCTATACCTTTTATGCAGTGGCTATCAATATTTGACAAGTCTCAGCTGTGAAGTTCAAATCTTGAACTGCTTCCAAACTTTTTCAAGCTTTAAATTCATGTTTTTATTGAAGGAACTGACAATGGTGTTTCAAGCTGAGAGATGGTTCTGTCTCTTAACGCTCAAAGACTTCAAATCTAGTGTTTCAAACTCCACTTTGCAAGCTAAAATTAAATGTAGTTAGCGCTTTGTGACATTTTACATTTGTGACAGACATATTTGCAAGAGCTATATAAAATTTCTGGCATTTTGTAATAAAGCATCTGTGCCACAATTAAGAATGCAAAATATCTCCCAACTTGTAAACCATCATATTCATTAGTCAACACTTATCTTTATATACTTATCTTTGTTATTATAGTTAGATAATTTTAGTTTGCACTCAAAAATAGGCTTAAAAAATGAAAGGAGACCACTTTAAACATTCTGTTTAAAAAGCAGGTACATTAATAGGTTTTATAGATATTTAAATTTTTTTTAAATGCAAAGTAAAGATGAGATTGTCTTCTCATTTCTAGTTTGAAACAGTTTTGTTTGTTTACTTTCTAAGTAATTGCATTTTGGATATCTTACAGTAGACACAACACATCCTAATTACTATTGCTCTGCACCTTCCCACGCTAATCCCTATTATTGACTCTGGCTGGTTTTTTCACTAATAATTTATTCAAGGATAGTAATAGGGACATAATTGAGTCAATACTCATCTGACATAAGCTGAATTGATACTCATCTTTGTTTTCCAATCCATCAGCTGTACTATCCTCACTACTTGATTTTGATTTTGGCCTACTGTTGTCAAACTTAGGTCTGGTTAGCACCTGAGGATTTTGATTCATGAATAAATATGAATAAAACTCTGTTTTGCTGAACTATGACTTCAACCTGTGTCTTTTTCATTAACACTATGTATCCAAGGTTTACAGAATTGCAATAAAATTAAAAGAAAAAAAAAGGTGGAACAAAGTAATGTTTAGAATGGGATGCGAGAGGTTTTTAGAAGTTACCTGTACTTGTTCTGTGATGCTGGAGAGATGTCTGTCTAACATGAGCCCTCAAAAATTGTCAGCAATGGAAAGTTCAGAGAGTTGATTCCGCAGTGAATCAATCTTTTAAGTAGCAAATCTTTCTAGAAACTAATCTCTTGTCACCGATTACTTCTAGTCCTTTCTCACCGATACGGAGATCAAACTACTCCTTAGTGTCCAAAGATTCTCACAAATTTGTTGAATGTCAATAGCCCCTCACTTTTCTCTTGAAGAATAAAAAGAAATATTTTCTTCAAAATTTCCTTAGAATCTGCATTTTTAGACTGCCACTAGTTCTTCTTGATCTGCCCTGGACCATCTCTCAAATTTATGCATGTCTATGCAGACGAGTGCTTCCCAAAATTGGACATAAGGTTTCAGCTGCAGTCCTACTAATGCTGGATGAAATAGAAGTGTATATTATGCATCCTCTCTATAAAATGTACTCTGATTTGTATGCGTCAGATTGACGTAGTGCTGTTGATTTTCATTTTCATGGGGTAACCTAATACCTTTCTGCAGAAGAGAGACTTCATTTATTTTGCAATATCTTGCATTTGATTGTTTGTTTGTTCCTTCTAAGCATGGAACTTGGCACCTGTCCTGACACTGGCCTTCCATATCCTTTTTTTAGACTATTTGGACACTAAATCCTGTTCATCAGCTATCTGATGAGTTAATAGAAAGTGTATGGTAAGCTAGCAAACTTGCACAGAAAGCAGGAAGAGCCCCTCGTTCCTTCAGTGAACCATGCATTCCTCTTCCAAGAGATAATCATGTATATGCAGAGAAGTCTAATCAAGACTAATGATGGTAGAAGGCGAAGGAGGGGAAAGCTTCTTTTCCATTAAATACTATATTTCAATTGATAGAGTGTCCTAGTTTGAGACAAATTCAGAGAGAGGAAAAAAAGCTATCCTCTGATAGAAAGCAGGTTGCAGTCACCCCTTCCTAACCAGGTTCGGGAAAAGAAATATTTCCTTGAAGGAAAGTGAAGAAGATACAAAACTATTTATTTAACAAACACACAGGAAAATAATAACAATGCTAAATAATTAAATCTCTTGCTGTGGATAGAAAACTTGGAAGATTTTGGAGTCCTTCCAAGAGTGTGGTCTCACTGCTCAGTTGGCGTGCGGGGGCCCTCTTGTCTCCAGGTGGGTGGAAGGCCTCCCAGTGAGGTCCCGATGGTCTGGTGTTCCGAACAAGTCCAGAAGAGAGGAAGAAGAAACCAAAGTCCTAGGAGAACACAGGAGTTCAACTCTCCATCTCTCTCTGAAGAAAACAGAGGCCAGAGCTGACTGGAAAAGCAAGAAGAGGGTGCTTCCTCCCCCGCCCTGCAGCAGCTGTACTCCTCGCAGCAGAAGAACAACAAAGCAAAGTAGTGACCTTGGAACACAGACATGGTTTGAAAAAGTTCCTTTGGCAGGTTTTTTCCTTTCTCTCCCAACTCTCAAGCTCAGTTTAAAGGCACAGAAAGGCACAAGATTCATTTTTCTGGCATAGAGTGGGCGATATGGGATGCATCGTAAAGTCACCCCAAGACACATAGTAAATCAGAAACAGCAATAAAAATTATTTTGCCTAAGTAGGTCCTCATTATTCGCTTGTAGAGGAGGAAAAAGAGAAATTAGTAAATATGGGAAGCATTCAGGAATCTGTTATCCTTCAAATGACACCAAAAGAGAAGTTAGAAATCATGTGCAAACGATTCCACCTCAGATCTCAGAGACTCTATCTAGAAAAAAAGTTCTCCTTTAACTGATTTCCAGACTACAGCAAGTCAGATGTGCAGATAGGAGTAGGGTGATTCCGGCAGGGCACTTAGTTTTTATTCTATTCCCATTAATTCAGGAGGTGACATCTCAGACTGCTCAAAGCCAAGAGAGATCTGCAATAGATTTCAAGAGAACCAAATAACCCGAGATCTTGTTGCAGGTAGCCCTGTGCTATGCTGATCCCCCAGATGGCCCCTTCCCTATCTCTTCTATACATTACAAAGGACACAATCAGTCCCATGACACAAGCTCAACAGGAAGGACTTATTTAGGGATTTTTAGTCTTCAGAACCTCAAATTCAGGACTATGACACTTAATATGACTAGTTACATTTTCAGTGATGTTCTACACTATTAATGTGTGTTGTGGTGTGTGATTAATATGTATTTCTATATTATGTATGTCTGTATTATATAGTTCTGTTACCCCTTGAAGTTGGAATGTTCTGTTAACCCCCCTGCCCTTCTCCAGATGGTTTGTCCCCTCCCTTCTCATTGGTTAAACTCTCCTATAAGAGCCTGAAACAGGAAGTAGTTTTGGCTTTTCTTGTTTGGCTTCTTTAAGCTTAGGACCCTCTGCAGGGCACGTTGCCCTCAGAGAGAAATAAACTTGAAATATTCCTAACCAAGAAGAGTCGCCAGCATCTTCTTTGTCCTCTGTTTGCTGGCAAACCCTCAAGGGCTAGCAAAAGGCTACACAGACTTTGCCACCCTTAAGCACTCCTGGGCTGGACCTCCTGCAACACGGAGGCTTTTTGCCCAGAAGTGCCCCCTCCTAATGCGTGCTCCGAGGCAATTACCAAGCCCGGGCTGAAGAAGGAGCAGGGGCTAATGTGTTACTTACTTTGGTCAGTTACAGCATGCTCAGCCTGAAGCATAAATGAAGGTCCTGCCTCAGATTGTGTAAACTTAAAGCCTTGGGCCTGTGAAGATCAAAAATGTATTTCCTTTCTTAGATCAGAGAGCCACTGAGGTGATTGAGACTACTGACAAGGTTTAACATTCAACACAGTTTTGTAAAGTTTTGCAGAACTGAGGCATGAAACAAAGATGTAGGAGGTACAATGGCCAGGAATAAATACTTCATGATTAAAGGCTTAATAAGACTTTATGGGTAACAAGTTATGTATGTCTGTACTGGGTCTATCTGAGCCCCAGCAGCCTTAGCAGTGCTTGGAGATAACACTCCACTGTTTTGACTGCTGTGAAGGAGAGGCAGAGGGGACACAAGCAGATCAGGTGACCCAGACTGACCAAAGGGATATTCCAGACCATATGTCAGCTCAGATATAAAAGAACAGGAGGGCTGGGGGCATGGGGTTGTCTCCGATGGCTGCCTGCTGAAGGGACAACCAACGTGTAGGACCCTGCTTCTCAGGATGTGAGCTGACCTCGTGGAATGGGAAGTAGAGATTAGATTCTCCTTTGCTTTGATTCCTGCGCGTGCATAATTTTTTTTCGCTTGTATTAAACTGCCTTGTCTTAACACCCACGAGTTGCTGTCATCTTATTGGTAAAGGGAGGGGGCGAGAGACTGTCCTGGTACTTGGCACCCAGCCAGGGTCAACCTGTCACAATGTCCTAAACTAGAATGATCTGTTTCCAGCTCTTAAGAATGGCAGATTGCATGAGATCCCTTCTGTAAATCAACTACCATTTACTCATCTGAAACTCAGGACAGCTAATGCTTTAAAAGTTTATAGAATATAAACCTTGAATATAGGCTTCAGTGAAGAACATGCTTCAAACACAAAAACAGCTTGTAAGTAGTTCCAAGGTTAAAATACATTTATATAAAGACTGAAATATTCTAAATTCTTACCAGTAATTTAGGGACGACAGAAGAGAAAAAATCCTTCAAATAGGTTGTAGAACATATTTTATACTCTTTTAGTATAAGCTTGGTGTAGAAAAAATATTCAACAGTGCAAGCATTTTTCAGTAATAATAACTGCTATACCAAAATGTTTCTTTTCCTTACACTTAATTGTGAGATAAATGACTAAGAAAAAATTGGGGTTTAATGTTGATTTTTAAAAAATATATATGAAAACATATATGTGTCATCATATTCTACCTTTACAGTCTCAAGAAGAAAATATGTGTGCAAAATTCAGATCTATTTGGAAGGTAAATGTACTTGAAGTTCATTTTCTTAGAATTTATTTTACACAGTTTGATGACTTAATGTCAAATTAAGCTTATAGAAGTCTCCAATGCTGCATAACATCTCACGAGTAATGAACTGTATCACAATTCCTAATGTGGTCCTGACTGATTAAGAATGTTGACTCCTTCTTGGCAATTTTGAAGTGTCTGTTTAGTAAAAGATTCATGGTGTAGTAATATTTATCCTCAGAGAAACATGATATAGCTTAATAGAATTCATTGCATATAGCTGTTATGGAATGGATTTCAGAGTATTTGCTTCAGCTTATGTGTAATTTAAGATCTAGTGTTAGTGGATTTGCGAGTCAGCAGGATAGGATGATGGTATTAAAAGACTAATGGATGACATTTAGTACACATTTTAATTTTGTTAGTCCTGTGTTCTGTCACAGCATGCATAGAAAACTGTCTTTATGCTAATGTTGCCCTGTATCAACTAAACTTTAATGGCTGCATTATTCAAAATAGAATTGTCAATTAATTTGTCAAAGTGAAGAAAAGTAATTGGCTTATTAATGTTTTTCAACACAGGCTTCTTGTTACTGACGATACAGTAATATAACACTCAGGTTACTATTAACGTAGTAACATAGATGAGCATTGGTGCTATACCAATATGAAAATAAGCAACATACACTTATCTTTCCAGAAAGAAATAATTTTGTATAAAGTCTGTGTACTGAATTGAATTGCATATGCTGTTAAACTGTGTGCATGCTAAGAAATTACCTTTGCAATCACAGCATTTCCACCCAAAATCTAATTGTTTCCAATGTCCCCAAATTGGGATTTCATCTATA
>WEIV01031065.1:14739-27694 GCA_013390005.1 Calyptomena viridis
TTTTCTGATAGTGATTTTTTTTTTTGCAAAGAAACGCAGTTGATTTACTGAAGTACTTGATATGGTGCCACATAGGAAATTACTATTTCAGCTAGAGAATGCAGGGATTAAGAAAATTGTAATGTGGACAAAGAACTGTAGAGTACAAAAAAAAGCTTACTAAAGAGGAACTATTGGGTTCTGTGGATGCTGTTTGGGGAGTTAAAAAATAAATCCTGGGACCGATGTGTTTATTTCATTTAATGGCAAAAGAAAAATTCTAGAAAGGAGAATAAGTAAAACTTACTGAGCAAAACTGAGTTATCAAAATGAAAGGCATATGTAGATGTCAACTGGCCATAACTGACTGATCTTGAGGTAATAAAATATTGGAAATGGGATGAAATATTGTAAACTGCAAATTAATTGGTTTGGAGATGAGTAACAAACTCTGTTACATGAAAGGATAACATCAGCTGAAAGGAAGTAAGAGGTATAGACCTGGAGATTTTGATTTTTCTTGGACTATAAGAAAGATTGGAAGGAATTAGACTGCTATCCAAATAAACTAAATAGCATTTTTTTACTTCTTTGCAATGAGTAGCAATTTACTACTCAGGAGAAATTATAATTTCCTTCAAAAAGATTCAATATTATTTTCTTTTAAAAAAATTAATGAAGATTGACATGAAATTACATGAAATCTTCATTAAAAAGTTTAAGCAATAGAACCCCCTCCACATTTATGATAGATCTTAAAACAACGTGAAGAAACAATGCCTGTTATGAGAGGCAACTGGACTCAATGACCCAGAAAGTCTTTTCAGTACTGTATTTACACACTAGAAAGAAGAACACAAGCAGTCTGGGAAAGTAAAATGTCTGTATAAACCCAGATAAAAACTAAAATATCTTTTATTATATGATTCTTTAGGTCCAAAAAGCTTTAGCAATGTCCTAATTTCTATTTTATTTTTTTAGAATTAAACCAATATCAGCTTGCCTGATAAAATAAGTAGTGAGCACACATTTTAAAGAAATGATTAAGGTTCTCTATTTCCTTTCAATAAGAAAGTGAATATACTTTTTACCAGCTATTGTTAAAGGGCAATATTTTCAAGAGAGTAATCAATGTGAATCAGTAGTAACAACCTGTTTGAAAGCTTTATTGCAGCCCCTGGTATTAGAAACAGGGTGAATTGTTTGGGTTCAATACAGGGTGCCTGTCACAACCAGAAAGGAACAAATCAAGAGAGGAATTTGGTGCTCCAGTGAACTGAACACCTTCCTCCACCTGCTCCAAACGTAGCTTTCTTCTGAGGTAAAGCAAATGTGAGAAAGAAATAGAGCTGTGGTTTCTTTTGTTGTGGACACTGCTTTCTATGACAAAGTAAAGACTTGGACTTGACACTGACTGGTACAGGCTTCCTTAGGAAATCTATTTGCTCTTGTATGCTATTCCACCCCAGCAGCATCTGTGAGAGCAGGCAAATCACTGGGGCTGCCAGGCTGACTGAGCTGCCCTGAATCCTTCTGGGACTACTTGAGAATGACCTGAGCTGCTGAACTGTCTTTGACTGTAGCTATAACAGTTATAAACAATAATTATTAATACTTTTATAATGACAACCTAATCACTTGAAATATTCTGAAAATATTCAAGTTCCTTTAGCTTACAATAGATTTTAGCTAAATACTTAATTTTACAAATCTGTAGAAGTGGTTTTTTATTCTGTTAAGGGATCCTGGTAATAAAGAAATCTGGAAATTTAGACTTTTTAAATCTAATAGTAATTTTCAAATAAGCAAACCGTTTTACTTTAAATAAATCTTGTTAAAATTGAGTCTATCATAAGGTCAGCTGATGTAATTCCAGAATGCTCAATGATCTTACTCTCCAATTTTTTGGGATGCAAGATTTGTGAATTTTAGAACAAAGCTTGGATCTCACCTAAAAGGAGATTCTTAGCACTACTATTTGTGCATGGGAAGCCTCATTGCTTTGTGCTACAGCGTTCAAAGGATTTGCCTAGATTTTAAAGGACTTAGATCAAAGTGTGTTCACCAGAGTCTAAGCTGGTATCTGGGTAAATCAATATGATACTTTATATCAACTAGGAATCAATTTCAAAGTATGAAAATAAATACATTTAAAATAATATGATTTGGATTTTTATACCTAATATGTTTTATAAATTTAAATGGATGAATAATATTAATTTAATTTAATTAATATAATTCTATGAAATTAAATACATTTAAAATTAATTAAATAAATTAAAACTAATTAATTAAAGGGAGAGGTCAGAACACCTTTTTCCAGCTACTCAGAAGCTCTATGGCTGCTTTTAAATTGGATTTGAAAGAGAACTTCACTCTTTGTGGTAAAATGTCTGGGTTTTGTTTTTATGATCTCACTATCTTCACAAGGAAAAAATTTAGTGAAACTCGAATTCTTCCTAACTTTACTGCATGCACATAACGAATTTACTTTTTAAACAGGTAATGTTTGAGGTCTCAGGATTTACGTACAGAAGTAAATCTGAGGAAAAGATCATGCTGCACATGGCATTTGAAATAAAGGACTACTCTCTTGGCTGAGCCTTCCTGAAAGTCCAATGCTGATGGGTTAGGCATGATACTTGTTAGGCAGTTCATGAGAAGAAAATAACAGTTAAAACCTGTAATTTCATAAAAGTCAGAGAGAAAAGGGGGCTATAAGTACTCACCAAAGACAGTGCCTAAAACACATTCCCCTCAACAGCTCAGGTATTTAAGTCAGGGACCCAGGTATGCACTTTCATTTCCTTAGTATAGTTACCACCTGACTCCAGTCATCACAGTTACAGCTTGTTAGTACATTTATTTGGCCATACAGTGGTGATTTACAATGAATTCCTCAGCCTAAAATCTGTTCCACCTTGAAGAATAGGGTAGGAGAAAACAACTGAAACCTTCACCAGGGTTATGAAACAAAAGTGACAAAAAGCGACAAAAATAGTAAGGAAAAAAAAAAGAAGAGTTGAATTGTAAGCACACTAATTGAAGAGGAGAGATCTAACAACCACTAGGATTAGTTCATTGTTTTAAAAATGAAAATCTTTAAGAGTGGAGAGTGGATAAATCCAATGTTTTATTTGCAAGTTTGATGCTGCAATCAACCCTAAACACTTATAAACCACTGTAAGAAAGGCTTTGTTTTGTTATGGCAAGCTATGATGACTGCTGAAGTGGTAGGAGTAAGACTGAGAAACTAAAGTAAACCCTGTAAAGATGAGCATTAACCCTGAACTAGAACCCCTGCTGAGCCTTTCCGTTAAAATAACAGAAACAAACACATCTTAAATATACATTGTTTTAATTGCACTCTGAGCATATTGACTGGATCAGATTAAACAAGACACATACTGCTTTCTGGTTTTAGTTCTATTTTAAACAAGAAATAGATGTGCAAACTGGTATCATCCTGTGCATGTCTGAAGCTGAACTAAAAAACATTGCAAGAATTGCATTGAAGGGGGTTTTAATGTATATCAGGTAGGTTGTTAACAAGTCTGATAGAGGTAAGGATGAGCTGCAATTTTTTTCCAATATTAGAGGGTAGAAAGGAGAAAACTTTCCCATATTCTTGTTTGAGATATATATTTCCATTCCTAGTGTAGGGGTTTGACCCTATCTGGGAGCCAAAGCCACTCCATTGCTCCTCTCCTCATCTGGACAGGGGAATGAGAATGTAATGAAAGGGTCATTGGTTGAGACAAAGACACAGAGAGATCCCTCACCAATTACTCAGATTTGACTTAGGAAAATTAATTGAATTTATTGCCAATTAAATTAGAGGATAACAAGAAATAAAAACTAAATATAAAACACCTTTCTCCCACCTCTCCCTTCTTTTTGGACTCTGCTCATGAGTTTCCCTCCTTCAAAGTGGTGCAGCGGACAGGAAATAGGCATCACCATCAGTTCATCACACATTGTCTTTGCTGCTCCTTCCTCCTCAGGGAAGGACTCCTTCTCCTCCTCCAGCAAGGGGTCCCTCCCACAGGAGACAGTCCTCCATGAACTTCTCAAATGTGAGTCCTCCCCATGGGCTACAGTTCTTCATTAATTGCTTCAGCATGGGTCCCCCCACGGACTCACGAATCTGGCCAGGAAACCTCTCTCCAGGGTTCACAGGTGCTGCCAGGAGCTTGCTCCAGTGTGGGCTCTCCTCAGAATCACAACCTTCTTCAGCAATGTCCACCTGCTCCAGTGAGAGGTTCTCCACAGCTGTGAAGGTTGATTTCTGCTCCCCCTTGGATCTCCGTGGGCTGTAGAGGCATGGCTGCTTCAGCACCATGGGCTGCAGGGGAATCTCGGCTCTGGCTCCTGGAACACCTCCTCTACCTCCTTCTCCTTTGACTTTGGTGTCTACAGGGTTGTTTCTCTCATATTCTCACTCCTTTCTCCTCACTGCTGTTGTACAGCAAGCTTTTTTTTCCTGCTGCACAAGGATATATGTTATGAGATACAACCACTCTGGCTGACGGGCTCAGCCTTGGGCAGCAGCGAGTCCTTCTCAGAACTAACTGACACTGGCCCTGATCAACATGGAGGCAACTCCTGGGATCCTGTCTTAAAAGCCCTCCCTGCAGTCTCCTTGCTATCAAGCTTAATTAGTAAAAGTTTGTCTACCTAGACCCCCAGGAAATATTTGAGTAAAAAAAATATTTTTTGTAAATTCCAGAATAAGTAGTGGCAAGCAACAAACATAGTAGAATAACTAGTGAAATATTTAAAATACAAGTAAATGGAAATAATTTTGCAATTTTGAAAATTTCAGAAAAAATAAAGATTCTCAGGTTTTAGACAATTGTTGTCAAAATCCCTTGTACTAATAATGTAAGCACAATCATAATGACTATATTGACAATCATCTTAAGTCTAATGACCAGAGAAATTCTAAATTTCACCTCGTCCTCAGGTAAGCCCCCTTGGACTAAGATGGAGAGTCCTATGTACTTAGTATAGAGCACAAAAGGAGCCTGATCATGCTTGAATGAGAGTGTTACATTGACTTGAATAGGAGCAAGATTGCTCCATCAATCTAGATTTTCTTTCTTCTCCCTCTTCTTTTGTTTCAGATTGGTAACTCTGGCTTGAGCCGTCAGTCAAAAGCCTTACTAGATGAGATTCAATGCTACATTCATATTTTCAATGACATTAAGGATTTATATTATATGTATATTTATGTTTCACTTGCAATTTAACAGCAACACACTTTTAGCACCTGAGTGCTGAACAAACTTGATTACTTCCTCATATTAGGAGTCCAACTTTGTCTTACATTTTTGCATAGAAAATGTATGTTTTTTAAATGTACACAAATTTAGATTTTACCTTTAGTATAATCTGTAAATTACTTACAAAGCTTTTGATTACATATGGTTAACTAGGGGAAAAATTAGTACTGTTTACCTATTGTTTCAATTCGCTGCATTAATTTTTCTTGATTTTGATAATTAGCTCCAATCCGCTACCTGTTCCTGAAAAGTACATGAACTTTTAGGTACTTTTCACAATTTTTTCAGTCAGTAAGAAAATAAGAGCTTACTTTAGGCAAAAGTTCAACTGTGAAGGCTTTAACTGAACAATCTCAGTGAAGGATTTTTATTTTAGATTCTATTCAGTTTAATTACAGCTTAGAATTAAAAAGCATCTACATGTTACTTCCTAGAATTCTAGAAAATCCTTCAAGTTGGGGTGGATTCATTGCATTGTTTAAGCATTGCATCTCGAAAATTTCATTGTCTACCAATTTTTTGGGTTTACCATTTTTCTTCTATCTTAACTGTGCTTCTTGTGAAGTCAGTTGATTTCTATATGATCAGTAATAACTAAACCTATTTAGCATGTTTTTTGTACTAGCATGTTTTCTAGTAAATCAGATGTCTATAAATCAGGCTGAGTCAAGTATAATTCTCCATTTATTTATCTTAAAATATATTTTACAAGAGGTAATACAGCAGTTTTCAGTCTACCTTTATTTAAGGCTCTCCAAGCAATAAATGCAGAATTAGATAAGTACTAAATAATTATTTAAATTATTGACTATTGGAATATTCCAGTGGATGCAAATTCAACTCTGCCAGGCTGTTATGACCTTGTGAGTTATCAGAATAAACACAGTATTGCAGATGTGCATTTTTGCAGCTTTATTTTCACAGGTATTGTGATCATGTTGTCTAACAATTTTTTCTGACTTTAAAATTCAGGGCTGTGTAAATTCCTTTTACCACAAATTATCTTTGCTTTTCTGAAGAAATATAGAAGTGTATAAAATGGTATTTCACACACTTTTCGCACAACACGCAGGATATCTACGGTGGCTTTTAAAATATGCACTGAATACATTTAGTATTTTCAATCTTGGCTTTTGAATACAGTGGTCTTCTAAGCTGTTCCCTTAAGTAGTATCAGTATGTCCAAAACCTTACAGGAAACGTAATTTTAGCCTTGCATTCATTGACATCTCTCACCTTTCTTTTGTTCACTTTAGTCTTCTGATTCATCTGTGCTCTCATTTTCAAATTCTCACTGTGGCATTTACTGTGATCACTGACTCTTTCCCACCATCCTGCTCCTTTTATTCTCATTTTGGTTCTCATTCAATCTTTCAGAACTGTTATATTATACTCTAAATTACAATTTATAATTATGATGTTTTTAAAAGCTTCTAACTATATTTCTTTCTTGTCTTGTCCCCCCTTTTGTTATTCTTCAAGCTCTTAAAATTACTTCTCAATATATTTGTTTTTTTCAATTTTTTTGAACATAGATCAAATAGACGTTTTTTTCTTACAAGTATGTTATTTTGTTCTCACTCCAGATAATCAGAAATTTACATATTTATAATGTTATCTAATTAAGACATTTATTACTCTTATTGATACATTCTTTTCATTGTTTTGGACAATAATGTGAATGAAATTGCTCATGTAAAATGCATTATGATAGTGAGTAAAAATATGTGCATTGGATGATTTAGTTCATTGCACTGTTAAGCTTTGCAAAAGATAGTGTAGTTTGATACACTATAAAACATTTCATACAGTTTTCTTGGTTTGGGTATGGTCCTTTGAATAGTCTGTCTTTCTTTTTTTATCTGACAGAGATTGTGTGCTTGTTCTGGCTCTTCAGTTCTGCACCCTTTTTGAAATTCAGAAGGAAAACTGGAGAAATTTGAATATCATTCCAGTCTTTCTTAATATCATGCTACAGTTATTAAACTTTATTGTGAGAAACAGGAAATGGAAAGCCATGGGTTATGCAGGAAGCTGAGGAAATTGCTATGTCAGGTCATGACCTCCTGGATTAATATTTTCACTTATTTAGTTTATTATAACATTATATGAATTTTCTCATTTATGCAGTGGTGCACTAAAGAAATTTTAGCTATTGGTAATACTGCTACCACTCAGTTTTTCTAGTAATTATTTCATCAAGTATAGCACTTCCAAAAGATCCTCTTTCAAACTTTTCTGGAAATAGCTCTCATGTGTTTCTGTTACTCTGTTCTCTTACTCCTATGCTTCAAGAAAACACACAGGAAGTTCAGCCTCAGCAGGATGATACAGCAATGAGTAACCTACCAGATGACTGAGGGTCACACACCAGTATCTGTGTTGCATCCCCGCCCAAATACGTATTTTGTATTCGGCTCATGTTATACCTACCCAGCTATATCTGTATCATTAAATAAAACAAATCCATTCTTCAGCCTCAGTCTGAATGATATAGCATAGATCACATCCATAGATAGCATAGATCCATCCAGAAACCTTCCTCTAGTTCAGTATGTCATGCTAAAGTGGACGTTAATATGTTTGGATGTTAATGTGTTAGTAAAGGTAAGGTGTTGCAAAACTGGCAAGTTGCAATACAACTGAGTTGCACAGAAGTAGGATGTCTAAAGACTTGTCCCTGGAAGGATCAATGCTGAGAAGATTCTGGAAATATACATCAGAAGAAAAGCAGAAATTGCACACTTCACTCAGTAAAAATATCAATATTTGTAGAGAGCAAGTTTATACAACTAATTCTAAGCAAATATTCTGCAAAATAAATTAAAAATTTTTTAGCTGTTCTTGTGTATTTTATCCTTAAAGGGATATCCAGGAGTTATCAGTTCCAGCCATTGTTATTGGCACCTCTCTGGAGGATAATGCAGACTGAAAAATGTGTGCTTCTGCCCACACAAGCCACTGACAGCAGTGCCTTTTTGCTGTCTCTTTCCAGCTCTGATCCCAACCTAGTTCACATAGCTCTCAACCTGCATTTCCCACAGAACACATTTGCCCATTTCGGTGCCATATCTCTGAAACTCTTTCAAAGGTGACTAAGTGTGCATGAGTGTGGAGCCTTGCTCTTGCTGCCTGAAGTAGCATTCTCCTTGAGAGTTTCTGCTCTGCTTCCTTCATGCCTTCCTTTTTATCCTTGAGAGCCTTATGCCATGGTCTTGGCAGCCCCCTCTCATTGGCCTCCCATTCATTATCTCTGATCACCTCTGGATGAACTGAAGCCTATTCACCTTTCATAGCAGTTCCTCATTTGCACTGCCACAACTAGACTCGGCTGTCACAGACAAGGCTGCTGCCATCACTGCTAGCTCTGGCCCATGGCATTCCCTGCAGACCATGATCTACATGAAAGAATTCACTCTCAGTGGTTGCACAGTGAGAGAAGTGGTTTCATCAGCCAGGACAGGACATACCACAAGACCTATCTCCACTTCATACTGGAACATCTCCCTTCCTCTTGCTGCAGCTCTGAGAACACCATGAATTCCTGCATACCAGCTGCCACTTTAACAGTTTTGCTTGGTTTTGCATACCCTTCTGGAGCTGCCCCTAACAGTGGTGTTCCTTAACTATAACATAAATAAGAAGTCTGAAATCAGCATGCTCCATTCACCTGTGAAGTATCCCACTTTGCAAGGAACCTTGCACCCCACCTTGTAATCTTCCCATCACAGTTCATTCACCTTGAATTGCTACATGTGCTGTGCAGTGCTTTGTTTCGCACCTTAGCCCCTAAGAGTGCCCCAAGGAGGGGGAACAAAGGACATTCAGCAGTCCTCATGAAGCCTGAGCAGGCAAAGGGGTATTTCAATCATGAAACTTGGTTAGGAGAAAGCTCAGTGAGGAAGGAGATTTTAAGTGAGATCTGAAGCCTGAGAAATGCTGAATGAAAGAGATTATAAAAGCAAATGAGATTGTTGTGAAGAGGCAGTGTTAAAAAAAAAAAGGAAAAAGGGAGAGGAGGGATTTTTTTTGAGCAACATAAGATGCAATGCAAAAGGAAATTGACTGAAAAAAAATCTGTGCCCACTATAGATTGCTCTTTCAGATCTTGAAATCAAGATACTCTGCTTCCACCTAATCTGAATTCAGTTTTCTAAAAATAGAATTCTGTCTGAGAAAATAATTCTTTGGTCCTTAGCTTAGCATTTATACAATGGAAATAGTAGCCATTAATCTGACAAATTAAGCCAGTAAAGTTTGTGATGCACTTGAACTGAGGACTATTGGAAAAAGTCTGAGTTAGATCTGTCTACAATGCAGAAGATAAATTGTGGAAAAGTACAACATATAAACTGGAAAAGCACAAGATATCACAAATAGCAGTGAGGAGAGAGAAAAATTTCCATCTTTTGTACCAATAGGCAACTGGTTCAGGGAAGAAAAAATGCACAATCTGAGCTCACTAGTTGAAAACTGTATCGTGATGCAGATGCACAAACCTGGACAAAAGGAAGACAACAAAAACCTTATTTTTTGAGTGGTTAATAACATCCTGTTAGCAGGATAGTTTTTGAGCGTAATAAAATTGTATCATCAAAGAGCTAGTGCATTTTTTTGAGTTATTATTTTCTAGTATTCTGCATAAATTAATCAATATCTGGATCTATTTCTGATCCTCCTAACAAAAAAATCAACTATTGCAGGTGTATAAATTAAACATCTCCCTCTCTCTTTCCCTTCAGTTTGTCATGCTGCTTTTACTGAATTTTCACATTTGTCCATTTTTTTCAGTCTTTTGAATGACTATTCTCTCTGTTATCTGGAGTTGTCCTCTTTCTTATGGCATGTCAAACTGAAACAGTACAGTCACAAGAATCTACTTTCTGTCAGCAATTTCAGCTCCTGTTTCAATCTTTGCATCTTTTTCTTAAGTGTAAAAATCTGCTTGTGGCTTAACTAAAATGCTCTTGTTATTGGTTCATAAATCTAAATGTCTCTTGGTTGCTTGGTTCTTTTATTGTCTACTTTAATCCTGGTTGATACTTCTTGACTTGTTGGAGCCTGTTAGTGCCAGAACACTCCACAGCATCTCTCCCTGAGACATTCATCAGAAATTCCATCTTTATTTCTGCGTGTGAAAGCAGTTCAATTGGAAGTCTAGATAATAAGCGTTCATATGTGTTATGTGTTTGCTTTTTTGTGGTTTGGTGTTTTTTTTGGTTGGCTTGTTTTTTTGTTAGTTTTTGGTTTGGGGTTATTTTTGTTCTTATAAAGGAATGGGGTTTTGCATTATGGATGATTCTTTTTCGTCTTACTATACTTCAAAATACAGAGAAATTTAAGGAAAATTCATTAGATTTTCTTTCCATCTGAAAATAAACAAATGATGTACATAATCACTAGCCTGGTTATGGAAGGGAAAATTCATACTACAATAATGCCCATTTTTTTATCCTGTTTAAAGCCTTGATGCTTTTCCTAGACAGTATGTTTTTATTTTACACAGAACTTTTCAGTCTCTACCCCTTTGTATTGTTATGCCTGTGTAACGTGACTAGAACACACATAATATGATACACCAGTAATAACATTACACTACCAGTATGCTAGGGGCTGGGTTCATGTTTATGGTTAAACTCTGATGTGAGTTGATGAAAATAGTTCAGGAAACAGAAGCTCATGCATTTTTATCAGCTTAGCTTACACAGACCTCATACAATTTGTTTAGAACATACATTTAAAATACGAAAAGTGATAGCAAATCCAGGTTTTAAACCTAATTCTGAAATTCATGCTATGCATGAATAATTACTGTTTAACAAAATTATAGATGCTAGCATAAATGCAAACCAATCCTTCATTGCAAACAGCAGAAGAGACCTAACAGATAACACAAAGAGATACCGTATGAGAATACATCCACTGAACATCCACTTAATTTGCAAGAGTTCAAAGGACATTCAATCCCAACAGAATGACATCAAAAAGGATTGTAAAAATATCTTGTCAAGCGGCATTGTTGTGCTGTCTAACTTTTTAATCGTAGCATAATGTTAATGCTATTAGAGTTTCTATAAAGACATACAGAGGTCAAGGATGCAAGAGGGGAAAAAAAGAAAAAGGAAAAGAAGAAAAGGTTACATGTGCTAATTACATTTTCTGGAGCTTAGCATGATGGTGTGACCTATATTTATACATTTTGGCCTGATGATATTATTTTAAAACTATTCTTTCAGTATTAACTGCTTCTAGAGTAGGATATGAAACCTGTTATAGAAGATGAAGGGAAAATAAAGTATCCTTGTACTGCTGAAAGATGTTTTTCTCCAGTTCCTTTCCCTGGAAAACCTTCCATTTTCAGTTTATCCAAATTTGCACTTCCATCCTTCCATACAAAAGAAAATGACATGAACTGAATATTTGCAGAGGTACATATATACTGTGGATCTTGTTCAATAAAACTCACTTCATATCCCTATAGATCTGCAATTGTATGTGCTGAGAAGCACATGGTTATATTCAGTCCTTCATCTAATAATGAAAAATATAAAATTTATTGCCTTATCGTTATTGTCAAATAAATAGTAATGTCTACATGCAGTTTTTACTTAGTTTTACATGTCTAGACTTGACTTTGTTTCGAGTAAGAATACCATGCAAAACACCACTTCCTAGTGTAAGAGTTTTGTGTCTTTCATGTTGCCAGCGTGGGTGGGAAAATTCACATTTATTCTTGGTTATTTTTTATGTCATTATTCATATTTGTACAAGCTTGTACTACGTTGCAACTTTGCTGTTAAACGTTGCCTCTGGCTTATAGTTTGCATGGTCTATTTAAATTTCCATTGGAGGAAAAGACACCTTTCTGTATTATGTGACTGAAATTTTTAAACTCTATAATTTTCTTGCTGTTCATAGAAACAAAGCATCCAGGCTCACTGAGAAAGCCCTTTCTCCAAGCTATAAATATTTGCTATTTGTAAAACCTCAATGAAGGATTTAGTTATTAAAAATCTAAAGAAAGAAAATTACTAATAATGATTGGTTTGAGCTAATGAGATGTTTTTATGCAAATGTATGAACCTTAAATATGACCTGGAAACAAAAGACTGCTTAACAGTTACTATTAAGCTATACATTAGGAGATCAATTAAAGAGAACTTCTTTCTAATGATCAAGCTGTACAAGAGTTGCTATGGAAACCTGAAAAGAGAGAGATTCAGAATGCAAAATAGCGATAGAAACAAAAACAATATTTATAAACAAGTATTGTAGAATGTGTGTAATCAGTTAAATAATAAAAGGCTGATTCATCTCTGCTCCAACATATCTGAAAGAAGGTCACTTTTCCATATGAATGTGCCAGTTTAGTCCATATCTGGATGTCATAAAGCAACACCGAGATAATCTTTATATAATCAATGACAGTTCACTAAATTACAATATGGCATAGAAAAAAAGAATTACTTTTAAGGTCTCAAGGAATTGTACAGTCATGTCATTGCAAATTGCTAGCAAAGAAAAAAAACACACCTGTGGCAAAGAAAGTGCAAATAAAGGTGGTTAAAAGCCAGGTTAAGTCTTTCCCCCATACCTTAAAATAAAGTGGTACTTGTATCAGAGAAGCTTAAAAATATTCAGATTGTCCTGTGTGAAGGATGTTGGATGCTTGACATTTTTTTCTTTTTTTT